>PITA01007360.1:0-92304 GCA_004023965.1 Spilogale gracilis
CCTCCAGACCCTCCAATTTGTTTCTACCTTTTTGCCGATGTTCTTTGTCTCTCGTGGCGGTCCAGAAGTGGGAAATATCACATTTCAGGCTGGTTTCATGGGTGTTCACGGTGGTCTTGTAGTGGTTTTTTGTTGGAATTCAGCTCTCTTCAGGGAACTCCCTGAAATGCGGTCACCTGGCCTTCCGCCATCTTGACCCTCTCCCAGCCTGTTTTTCTTTTTCAACATTTCCTTGGTGATTTGGGCTCTTTTCTAGTTCCATACAAATTTCAGAATTGTTTGTTCCAGCACTTTAAAAAATGCCATTTCTGTTTTGATCAGGATGGCGTTGAAAGTATAGATTGTTCTGGGCAGCATAGACATTTTAACAATGTTTATTCTTCCAATCCATGAGCATGGAATGTTTTTCCATCTTTTTGTGTTTTCTTGAATTTCTTTCATACGTTGTAGTTTTTAGAGTATAGATCTTTTACCTCTTTGGTTAGGTTTGTTCCAAAGTGTCTTATGGTTTTTGGTGCTAGTGTAAATGGAATTCATTCCCTAATTTCTCTTTCTATGGTTATATTGTTAGTGTATAGGAAAGCAACCAATTTCTGTGCATTGATTTTGTATCCTGTCACATTACTGAATTGTTGTATACATTCTAATAATTTGGGGGTGGAGTCTTTCGGGTTTTCTGCATAAAGTATCATGTCATCTGTGAATAGAGAGAATTTGACTTCTTCTTTGCCGATTTGAATACCTTTATTTCTTTTTGCTGTTTGATTGCTGATGCTAGAACTTCTAGTACTATGTTGAACAATAGTGGTGAGAGTGGGTATCCTTGTCCTGTTCCTGGTCTTGAGGGAAAGGCTCTCAGCTTTTCCACACTGAGAATGGTACTTGCCATCGGCTTTTCATAGATGGTTTTTATGAAATTGAGGAATTTTCCCTCTATCCCTACACTCTGAAGAGTTTTAATTAGGAAGGGATGCTGTATTTTGTAAATGCCTTTTCTGAATTAATTGAGAGGATTATATGGTTCTTGTCCCTTCTATTATTAATGTGTTCTATCACATTGATTTATGAATGTTGAACCATCCATGCATCTCAGGAATGAATCCCACCCGGTCATGATGATAATCCTTTTGATGTACTGTTAGATCCTATTATCTAGGATCTTGTTGAGAATTTTGGCATCCATTTTCATCAGGAATATTGGTCTCTAATTCTTTTTGATGGGGTCTTTGCCTGGTTTTGGTTTATCTCCCTCTCTTTTCATCTAATTGTATTTTTCCTTCCCTTCCCCTATGTTCATCTGTTCTGTTTCCACATATGAGTGAAATCATAGGGTATTTGTCTTTCTCTGATTGACTTACTTCACTTTGCATAATACTTTCTAGTTCCATCCACATCATTGCAAAGGGCAAGATTTCATTCTTTTTTAATGGTTAAGTAATATTCTGGTGTGTGTGTGTGTGTTTGTGTGTGTATATATATTATGTCTTCTTTATCCATTCATCTGTTGATGGACATCTAGGTTTTTTCCATAGTTTGGCTATTGTAGACATTGTTGCTATAAACATTGGAATGCATTTGCCTCTTCGAATCACTATGTTTGTATCCTTTGGATAAATACCTAGTAGTGCAATATATATCTTCTTTATGAATTCATCAATCAATGGACATAATTTGGTTATTGTAGATAATGCTGCTATAAACATCAGGATACATGTATCCCTTCAAATATTTTTGAATTCTTTGAGTAAATACCTAGGAGTAAGAATTTTTAACTTCATGTTCTTGGAAAAAGTATGCAATAAAAATTTGAATTGGGAGATGATATAATCAAAGAAATCCTTTAATCTGGTGGCATAGGAATGGATGCACTATTGAATGAGGGAGGGAAGACACAAGCTCAGATAAAAGGCCAGGGCAGGGGCCCAAGTTAAAAAGACAAGGAAATGGGAAGTAGGGTAATTTGGGGAGAGAAACAAAACATGAGAGACTTTGGACTCAGAAACCAACTGAAGGTCTTGGAGGGAAGGGGGTGGGGGGGATGGGAGAGCCTGGTGGTGGGTATTGAGGGCATGTATTGCATGGAGCACTGGGTGTGGGGCATAAACAATGAGTCTTGGAACACTGCAAAAATGAAATAAATTTAAAGTAAAAAAAAAGATAAGAACTTTGAAGCTGGTCTTGAAAAGAGAAAAGAAAAGACAGATGAGAGATATTTTGTTGTGATCCTATCATAAAACAGATACATTCAGGAGAGACTTTGAAGAAATTACTCTATAGTAAATTGGCTATGGGCAAGGGCAAGGGAAGAAGTAAAGAATTATGTTTTGGGCCTGGATGAATGAGTAAATGAAAATTGTAGCTACATAATAGGAAAAAAGAAGAAAGAAAAGAAAAAAGAAAGAAAGAAAGAAAGAAAGAAAGAAAGAAAGAAAGAAAGAAAGAAAAGAGGAAAGAAAGAAACAGAAAGAAAGAGAGAGAAAAGAAAGGGAAAGAAAAGCAGGGGATGAATTTGGTTTTGAAATTTGGCTATGGTAGCTCAGCTTAAAGATGGTTCCAAATAATTCCATCACTACCTGTACATTCAAGCTGCTCCTCCCATCAAGAGATAAAACTTATCACCTCTCTTCCTGAATCTTGCTGGACCTAGACTGCTTTCACCAATAGAATACAGAGGAAGTAATGTTCCAGGACTTCTGAACTCAGACATCAGGAAGGACTGGCAGCTTCCCCTTCCTCCCTCTTGGAGCTTAGAGTCATCAGGGAAGAACTCTAGGGTACCCTGCTGAAGAGAGATAGGCCATGGGAATAAGATGACCCTTGGAAAATCATCAAAGCACCAGATGCCCAACCCCAGCTGCTATCTGACTGCAACTGCCTGGGAGACTCCAAGTGAGACTCCTACAACTACCCAGTTGAGCCATCCAAGTCAACCCATGGAATCATAATTTATAATAAAAATGGTGTGCATTTTAAGCCACTGACTTGGGGTGTTGTGTTAGGCAGCAGTGGGTAATTATAATGGTTGCTTCTAATGTAATTTAGGTATATTCAAGTGAAAAAGTGCAGCAACAGACGATAAAGCTAAGTTGCAAGACTGGGACACATGCAGAGTGGCTGTGGCCTGAGAGAGGTGAGAACTCTTCATCATTCTCTTGCCATGGTCCTAGGAAAATGGAAATGCATAATTATTTTGAAGGCCTCTAAATTGAACCATCAATGTCTCTTTACTCTCCTCTCCCATGCATTAGGCAGAGTGTCAGGTAGCCAGGCATTTACCTTCCATCCACATCACCCCCATAGTAGGATTGCCAGGTACAAGACAGGAGGTCCAGTTAAATTTGAATTTCAGATAAACAATGAATCATTTTTTAGTATAACTGTGCCCCCCTAAGGATTGCATGGGACATACTTATGCTAGAAAACAATTCATCATCTGTCTGAAATCCAAATTTAACTGGGTACCCTGATTCCTGTTTTTGCTAAATCTTGCAATCTTATCATCTGCCACAAAATGGAGAGTTCTTTCCTAAATGGAGAACAAGAACAGCCAATGTGCGTCCGGGCTTCCAGTGTTTCCCACTACATTCAGAAGTTTGGAGGCCCCCTAGTGTAATGTTGGCTCCTGAAGTAAAGTCAGCCAATTAGGAAATCCCACACAGATACACATTTAAACTTTCTGGAATTTTATTCTTACATATAAATAGGTAGCCAGGTATTCCATGAAAGCCTACAACATTAAAGAGAAAGATCAAGAGAGATAAATAGAAAAAGTGGCCTTAGACAAAACAACTAATGCAGGAGATAGGACAGAACATTTTAAAAATGGAAATAAAATCCCCAGAGAAATTGAGGTGACACTGTATTCTGAAAACATGAATAAGATGCTATGGAAAAGGAAAATTCAGAGAACAAACCTTATTCTTGGGATTTGAAAACAAACAGGTGCCAAAACAAAATATTAAAAAGCTTGGAAGACAAAATAAGGAGATTTGGCAAGACATTGAAAAAAAGAGGAAGGAAAGTTAAGAAAGGAGGGATCATTCCAGAAAGCCCAAACTGGCTAAAAAGCATTTCAGGAAAAAAAAAAAAAAAGAATGGCAACAGAATAGAAAAGCTAAATGGAGAAACAAGCTGTCTTTGTATTGCACAAGTCCATCGATTGCAGAACAGGATAAACAAGGGGAAAAGGAAAACTGAAAGAAAAAACCCAGATATGTCACTGGAAATGGATAAAGATAAAAACCCTAAGAGCTTCTAGAAAAAGTTTACACACATAGACACACATGCATGCATGCACACACATATCATTATCATGAAAGCAATAAAAGACAGGCATGCCTCAGACTTCTTATCAGTGGTAGTGCTGTCAAAATTCTGAAAGAAAGTGAGTTTCAACCTAGAACTCTACATTCAGTCCATTGATTAGGTTGAAGGCAGAATACAGACATTTACAAGTATGTAAGAACTCGAAAATTTGGGGTGCTTAGGTGGCTCAGTTGTTGGGCATCAGACTCTTGAGTTCTGCTCAGGTCATGAACTCAAGGTCGTGGGACTGAGCCCAGCATCAGCTCTGTGCTCAGCAGGGAGTCTGCTTGTCTCCTCTGTCCCTCCCCTTGTGCACTTGTGCTTGCTCTCTGTCTCTCTCTTAAATAAATAAATCTTTTTTTAAAATTTACTTTAAAAAATGAATCCTTTCTTAGCAAGTTGCTTGAGTACAGTCTCCAGCAAAATGGAAATAGAAATCCACAAACAAGGAAAGCAATGAAGGGAAGTACCCAGATGGCATCTAGTTAGCCCGTTTAAGAGAGAAACTCCTCCATTTAGCCAGGAAATATTTATTGTGCACCTACGACATGGTAGGCCCTCTCCTAGGGGGTGGGGAGGGATTCAGTAGTGGGCAAACAAGTCCTCAGAGTACTTACATTCCAATGAGGGTGCTAGAAAAGAAGGAAGCAATGTGTATGTCATCTAATTGTACGAACTGACAAATGTTGTGATGGAAAACAAAGCAGGGGAAGGAGAGGTGTGTCAGCTCAGGCAGGGTGGACAAGGAAATCTCTGAGGAGTGACACTTGAGGTGAGGCTTGAGCAAAATGAGGAATGGGGCCACATGCAACTGTGGGGGAAGAGTATTTCAGGAGCAAGAAAGAGCAAGTGCAAGGGCCTCGGGATAGACATGAGCTTTGCATGTTGGAACAGTAGAAAGGAGGCCACTGAGGTTGGGGTATTGGGAGTCATAGGAGGTGATGCCAGGGAAGTTAGCAGGCCCAGATCACAGTGCCTTTCTGCAGTGTCAGTTGTGATGGTAAAATCATTGGAGGGCTTTGAGTGAGAGAATGAAGTACGGAGCCCCACAGGGGAATATGGGGAAGGATGGATTTCATGGGCTAGAAGGTGTTATTGAAATGATGATAAATACAAAGATCATGGCAAAGAGTGAAAGAAAAAAATGGAAGGTAATTTGCAGCTCTAGGGGAAATGGGTGGTACAATAAATAAATGTAATTTTAGCACATTATGGAACTTCCCACTACAAAAAATGTAATTCAACACAATAATATAAATAATTTTTATTGACTTTCAACTTTTAGGATGGGATTAGAGTAAGCATTACACAGAGTAAGTAAAAGAGCTCCGTAGTTATGAGCATGGCTTCTAGAACCAGACTGTCTGAATTTGAATCCCGGCCTTGGCATTTATTCACTAGGTGACCTTGAGATGATTCAACCTCTCTGATCTTCATTTTCCTTACCTATAACATAGGGATAATGAAAGTACCTACCTTGTATGGCTGTCAGGCATAAGTGAGTTGATATTTGTAATGTAGATGGAACAGTGATTCTATCTTAGCATACGGTTGCATTAAATTAATGTTTCTTTGAATTGTAAAGCATGGTGTGATCAGAGAGCATGAGAAAAGTGCTCTACCCAAATCTCTCTGGTGTGAAATTCCATTATTGGATATTTTGCTGAAGGCTTCACAAGCTTTTAGAGCCCCTGTGAAATAAACATTCTCTTGGGAGGGATGACATCTTACCTTCTCATTTGCTCCAAAATCATTTGATTTAATCAAGTCCTTTCCAACCTTGATGCTTGTCTGAGTACACAGGCAACACCATGGGCGACTGAGATAGGGAGAGGGGCCCACGCTCCAGGAGAGTAGACAGCTTCAGAAAGGGATGGGGGCAGGAGAATTCAAGAGGGAACTAACTAGAACTCCAAGACAAACAACCTTCCAAGTTGGCCAAGAACCAGACTTCAACCAATAGAGTCTTGGCTCCTGTTTCTCCGTGGCCAGTCCTGTCTGTGTCGCCTTGACATGTTTAAAGCAGCACAGACCGGGGAACGAATGCCAGGTTTGCCGTAGGCTCAGACTATTTACTACCAGACGGAAAAGTCATGTTGTTTCCGGAGGTGCCATGGAGCCAAACCCCAGGAACTTCTTTCTTCATATTTATTTTTGCCCAAGGCCCACCAGCCTCTATGGTGGACTTGATCCCAAAGGGTGGTCCCTGAACAGGTCAACCTCAAGGCCTTGGGATGGGCTGTTTGTTCAGGCAGGGAACAGCTCACACAAACTCCACCCACCTTTGGGAGGGGTTGCCTTGGGAGACCTTTCAATCCTCTGACTGCGACTGGGGCCTCTGCCTGGCTCAACTCTGCTACTATTTCCACAAAAACAGTGTCTGCGTTTGAGTGGAAAGAACATCTGTACAAGTTAGGACCTGCCCCTTTGCAAGATAAGAATTTCTGATCCATAGGCAGTCTGCTTCGGGAGTTAATGAAATCTGAAATGTGACATTTCCAAGTAAGCTCTTTCTGACTTTTAGGTTTCATTTTGACAGAAACATGATACAGGAGGAAACCGTGCTGGCTTAAACTGTCAGCGTCCATATTTGCATCCAATGTATAGAAATCATGACATTTTAAAGCTAGAAGAGACTTATTATCATATAGGTAATCCACCATTACATTTATATATGAGGAAGCTGCCTGAGAGATAGATGAAGTAGCTGAGTGACCGAGATTAAACTCACGTGTCCTGACATCCAAATAGAAATTTAATTTATCAGACACCGTTTGTAACCTGGAGAGGGTTGGGAAGAGACTATATGAGGCTTGGTGAAAATATTTATTCTCCTCATATGATATAATTATTATCTTCAAATACACAAAAATAATTTCAAATGCTGTAAAATTTTTAATAGTTCTTAAGTTGTTTACAAATTTTTAAAGACAGCAGAAAGTTAAAGCTACCTACCTATTTCTCCCAGATGCCTGTAACCTGGGGCACGGCCCCTGAAAGACACTACAGATCAACTCAGATTTGTAGAGAGAGAGAGAAAAAAAAGCACAAACAGGGGGAACAACAGAGGGAGAGGGAGAAGTAGGCTCCCCACTGAGCAGGGCTCCATCCCAGGACGCTGAGAGCACTGCAGGGCTCAATCCTAGGATCATGACGTGAGTGAAAGGCAGACGCTTAATGTCACCCAGGCACCCTGGAATGTAATTATTGGGAAAAAAGAAGTAGTAGATACCTCCCTTGCAGTCCCACTCCTGATCAGGTGGCCAGGTTTAGATATCTGGTTGTTTGTGAATGCAAAAGAAACTCAGAAGCTTGGGACTGGCAGTGATCAGGTCAGTCCAACCCCACATGTCCACTGTACAGTGGGCCAGGGGTCTTGAATCCAGAGCACTTGGAAGCTGGAGACACAAAGGAAACAGGAGAGGACAGAAAGTTTGGGAGCAAACAGGTAGGAATCAGACACATAGGATTATGTTCAGCTGGGGACTAGCCCATTGCTCTGGAACTCTCAGCATGGTGTGCCCTTGGCCTAGGCTATAAAGTGTATCCACCCTGAAATATGGAAATACTAGTATGACATCAGACTGATAAAATGGACATATGGAGAAAAACAAAATGACTGAATGTTTAAAAAGTGGAGACGGTTGGAATCAGGAATGCAGGATGTCAGGGAAGAAAGCAAACTTTCCTTAGAGTAGTATCAGTGAAAATAGAGGAGCCTCTGTGCTCAACACTTACCCTTCTCTCTCTCTCTGACTTATCACTTACGCTCCTTTTTTTTTTTTTTTTAATGAACTTTATTTTGGAGAGCAGTTTTAGTTTCACAGCAAAGTTGAATGAAAAGTCCAGAGTTCCCATATACTCCCTGTCCCCATACAAGCACAGCATTCCCCACTATCAACATGCAGTTCCAGAGTGAGGCATTCCTTACAACTGATGAGTTTATTTATATAGACGCATCATTATCACCCACAGTCTATAGCTGACATTGGGTTTCACTCTTAGTGTTGTACATTCTGTGGGTTTTGAAAAATGCATGATGAATGTAATCCACCATTACAGTATCATACAAAATTGTCATCGTCCTAAAAATCTTCTATGCTTTGCTTCTTTATCCTTCCCTATCCTGTAACCCCTGGCAATACAGGATTTGAGGGGTAAACGAAAGGGTGAGGAAAACAAACCACTTGCTATTTCTCAAGAAACAGCTCTAGGACACACATTAATAGATTCAGGAAATTTCAACTCACTACTAGTGAACATATGCATCTCAAAAGTATCCAAATTAGGTGGACCGCTGCAAATAGAGTGTTGTTTTCATTTCCTTTTGAGGGCAGTGCCTACCTCGGTGAGACTGGAACCAATTTTCATTTCCTTAGTACACAAGCAATTGATAGAAAAACCAGAGTTAGTCACTGCTTTCCAATTCATTCCAGTGAAATGTTGGAGTTGATTTTTTACCAATTATTTTAGCATCCTTTTAAAATCACCCTTCCCCCATCCACCTCCTCTCACAGCTGCCCACTTGCCTGCCTCTTTAATTGGCTCCAAAACATTGGTCTCACCTCGTTCAATCACATAGTTTCTTTCTAAAACACTCTTCCTTGGCTCACTAACTTGAAGCTGACAACTTACTCGTGAATAATTGAACTCCTTTCTTGAACTGTCTGTTGTGAAGAGTACGGAGCCCCCATATCTGCATAGGGAGGGAGTCGGGATATCCTTTCTGAGCTTCATAATTACTCTTCAATGTATCTGGAGAATGTGAAACCTATCTCCTGTTGCAAGGGCCAAGAAATTTTTCTCGGTAGCATTAAAAATATTCAGATTAGAGGAAACTACTTCAGCGAAACAGAGAGCAATAAACATCCTAAATGAACAAGTCTATAACTCCTAAATTACTTATTCCCCTTGTTTGCTTTCCCTGGAGAATTCCATTTTTGAATGAGACTTTGCATCATCTAAAGAGCCTCTGCATTATCTGACCTCAAAAGAGGATTGAATTGTTGGTCTCTTCCCAGTTTAACAATTAAAAATATCAGTGAGCCAAATCTTTCTAAGTCCAAAGGGAAAACCATAAAAAATTATGCCAACAACTTTTAGAAGAGTACAAAAATAGGAGAGGAGACAAAAAGCAACACTTATATTCACTTATTTGTATCATTACCTGTGCCCATCACTCCATCTGTAAGCTAGCCCCATTTCTTTTGGAATTACCCAACATGAGAGGCAACTTGATACCCTGGGAAGATGGACTAGGGATGCTCTCTAATGAAGATGACATTTGTTTCTTGACACTCTTCCACCATGGGACACAACTACTCATAGAAGTTTCTTCAGCATCCTCCTTTTATCTTACAAGTTTCTTCTTGTCTCCTGAGTAGAAACCTTAAAATCTATTCTTCCCTGTTAACAGAACTCTAGGTCTCTTTGGGATGGCAATGTGCTCAGCTTAAAACCTTCATTTTCCAGGGTGGCAAGTCCTTCCTTGAGGCAAGGGGGTCTGAGTGGCACATCTTTACTTGCTACCCACCTCAAGGAGTGCAGTTAGCTGACAGTCTCATTTATTAGCTCCAGCAACTTTCAAGCTGAGAACATGCTCTTCTGGGGAAGCTCCAAGCCAGTGACTAAACAAGATGGTAGGACAAAGGCCTCACCATTTCTGTCCAATGCAGGATTTCCCTAAGGAGCTGCACATTGGGCCAACAGAGATTTATCAGGTCTGCATGAATGATGGCTCCCCAGCCCGATTTGGCGGCCTGCTTCTCTCACAAGTGTTACTCCCCATTAAACCTTTTGCTCTCCTCACTCCGTCCAGCATCTGCTTCCTAAAGAGCACAACAGGTGACACCCAGATTCCTTGTGGCTTTGGTGGTCATTTGGCCAGCGAGCTGTAAATGGAAGTGGGTTTGGTGGGATTCTAGAGAAGCTGTTCAATCAGAAACAGTCTCAGCTCACAGGGACCTTTTGCTCTTTGCGTGTTCTCTTCCTTTTGCCTGGGCTACAGATGCATTTTGAAGGCTGGGCAGCCATCTTGTGAGAATGAGGTGACAAGCACAAGGTCTACAACTTCATGCTAAGGATGCTAGAGTAGAAACCTGGAAAGAGCCTGGAGGGCATTGTGGAGAGGTCATACCTCCCTTGGACTGCCTACCTGTAGGTTTCTTATTTTGTTCAACAAATAACCCCCTTACTTGTTTAAGCCTCAATATGTTAGGTTTTACAGTGGAATGCTAATCTAACTAACATGTAGGAAAATGGTCTTGGTATTAATCATGTTGTTAAACAAAACCAGCAGGTTATAGAGCAATGTGCAGAGTCTGTTTCTAATTATTTATTTACATGGGTGTGCATATATACCTACTTATGTATATCTTTTATATGTGCATTTATACATATTATACACAATCTATATAAAGCTATAATATGTGTTTGGTAAAAAAGGGGGGATGATGATATTCACCTGTTTGGCCAAATAGACCAAATCAACCTCCTTCTGGAAGGGGATTGGCAATGACATCTAGTTAACCCCTCTCTCTCTTTCTGTAATGAGTTGACTTATGAGGAATAAAACAATCAGCATGTGAAATGTTTTTTTGTGTGTGACAGAAAGCAAATGTCTCTCAGTTGTCTAAAACACATATTGATGTGCCCAGGAAAGTGCAAAGCCAAATCCTGCATCTATTTCAAGCCAATCCAACCCTTTCTTAGTAAAGTAGAAGCATTTCACATTTCTACCTTGTCATCCTCTGGGATCTCCCAATGAGAAGGCAAGAAACCCAAACTTTATGTTTCTGAATAAGAAAAAAACAGGTAGCTACCCATGCACGGGGTTTTGAACTAGAAATCACAAAATCTGAATTGTAGACCTGGTATATTGAAAAACTTCATTTATAAAGGCAATAATATTCCCTGACAGGAAGTTGTGAGAATCAAATGAGATAATTACTATAAGATGCTACACAAATATAAATTAGTAATAATTATAGTAACAACAACAACTAATGTTCTCTGCATGCCAGATACTATTCTATACACTGTATACATTTTAACTCATTCAATCCTTACAGCAATCCGATGATACTATGGGATGTGATTATGTGGCCCAGAACACAGGGCCCTCAAATATCCTGAGGTCAATTCTCTCTGATGTATGCATTTTATGTATTTTTTTTTAGTATGTTTACATGTTAGTGAATACAAAAAATGTGTTCAGTTATGATCTGGTTGAACACTGAGCTGCTTCACGTCTACCTTAATCTCAAGAAAAGGGAACCGCTAGTACATGTCTATCGTCTCTCCATTCGCCCTTTCTTGCTTCCTCCACATGGGAATGATGGCAGTGATTAGTCAGAGTTGGGGACAATCACTGAACCACTTTTACTGGTGGGCTAGACCTGTGCTGAAAGCTAAACATCAGGGTTCATAATTGTCTTGTCCTCTCATTCACTTCCAAGCCCAGGCCCAAGAGGCTCCACTTCCTGTCAAAGCAACAAGCACATGTGGGCAGGGCCTGGAGCCCATGTTTTATTCGAGAGAGAGAGAGGGAGAGAAAGAATGAATGGGGGGAGAGGGGCAGAGGGAGAAGCAGACACCCTGCTGAACAAGGAGCCTGATGTGGGGCTCACATCAGCTTGCAACATTCTAAGCACGTAGAGTGATTATTGATATATAGCAGATATTCAGTAAATACTTTTTGAAGAAAAAATTGAGAGAATAAAAAAGATTCAGGTAGATGCACTGAATAGCCTACTGAAAATGAGCTCTTCTAGGCTCCCGGGTGCTAATAAGAAAATATGTAAGACATTGTTCTAAGTTGGGAGGAGGGGTAGGACAACAAAGAAGTGAGAGATTATGCCCTCTGTCACTAAGAATATTAAAACTGCATCAGAGAGCTATGACTGAAATTAAAAATGCCTGTGTTCAATACAATAGTACAGAGCTCCACATAAGTAAAAGTGAAATGAATGATAGGGGCGGTGACCTCAGAGGAGACAGCAGGATGACTGTGACTTATGCTAGACTAGGCGAGGTCCTAGCTTAGATTCAGTTTCCCAATCACCTCAAACTGAGTTAAACGTTCCTCTTATGGTTTCCTGCTCACAGAATGGAGGTACTGAATATCCTATGTGCTCCTCTGTTTCCACCACTAGGGAAAAATCTTGAAGGAACTCTAATTCATTCACCGCTGCTTCTTCAGTAGCTGCTCTCATGCCTGGCAAATAGAAGACTAAAAAGAAATGGTTTTAGAAAGACTGACTGAATAAATGAGTGAATAAAAAAATATTTGGGGTAAGTCTTAAAGGATCTGAGAAATTAAAAGATTTGACGTTCAGGGACGGGGAGAAAAACGTGGACAAATGTGCAGAAACAGGACAGTGTATTCACTGAACACTGACTAGACTACAAGTTGCAGGAAAGTGAATTTGGCATTAAAAGGTAGAAAGGTAGATTGGGTTTGAACACTGGAGTAAGAATTTTTTTTTTGGTGTGTTCTAGGAATTACAATATATATATTTTTTAAGTTTTTATTTAAATCTCAGTTAGTTAATATACAGTGTAATATTAGTTTCAACCATTTAGTGATTCAACACTTACTTACAATGCCCAGAGCTCATCACAGCAAGTGCACACCTTACTCCCATTCACCCATTTCACCCATCCCCCCCACACCTCCCCTTTGGTAACCACCAGTTCGTTCTCTATAATTGAGTTTGTTTCTTGGTTTGCCTCTCTTTTTTTCCCCCTACAATCATTTGTTTTGTTTCTTAAATCCCACATACAAGTGAAATCAAAGGGTATTGTCTTTCTCTGACTGACATATTTGCTTAGCATAATACCCTCTAATTCCGTCTATGTCATTGTAAAGGGCAAGAGTTCATCATTTTTGATGGCTAAGTAATATTCTGGCGCGTGTGTGTGTGTAATCTCATGTCGTCTTTACCTATCCATCTAGACTCTTTCCAGAGTTTGGCTGTTGTGGACATTGCTGCTATAAACATTGGGGTGCTTGTGCCCCATTGAATCACTATGTTTGTATCCTTTGGATAAATATCTAAAAATGTTGTGCAATTGCTAGGTCATAGGGTAGCTCTTCATAGTCACTTCTTTTAAAAAAATGACAAGTTAAAATGTTCAATGGAGAATGCAAAAGCCCATGTAAGTTGACCCAAGTCTCACTTTTATTATGGAACGCCGTGAGCATTTAAGATTACAGGTCCAGGGGCACCTGGGTGGCTTGGTGGTTAAGCCTCTGCCTTCAGCTCAGGTCATGATCCCAGAGTCCTGGGATCGAGCCCCACATCAGACTCCTTGTTCAGCCAGAAGCCTGCTTCTCCCTCTCTCACTCCCAATACTTGTGTTCCCTCTATGCTGTGTTTCTCTCTGTCAAATAAATAAGATCTTAAAAAAAAAAAAAAAAAGATTACAGGTCCATAAGACCAGTCTATAATTTATTAACTAGTGGGGTCTCTGACATTTATAATCACTTTTAATTCGTTTACCTTGAAAGATAAACAGAAGTTATAATTAGAAACACTAATTGCTTTGTTTTGCCTGATATTTTGAGAGTTCCCGGGACATAGGAATTTTAGTGCTAAAACCAAGACAGTCTTGGGCAAACTGGGATGGGTTAGTCACCCCATAGATACACACTAGAGACATATAAACAAACAAACAAATAAATAAATAAAGGGATTAGGCCTACCTTATAGGCATTGTTTTCTGTTAATTTTATATTACATATAATAACTTAAATACATACATTATATATGTGTGTGCATGTGTGTGTATACACATATCTATTTCCTTTCAATGTTTCTTATTTGAATCATTTTTTCAGAAGATTTTATTTATTTATTTGACACAGAGAGAAAGCACAAGCAGGGGAGAAGCTGAGGGAGAAGGAGAAACAAAACAAATGACTGTAGGTGGAAAAAAGAGAGAGGCAAACCAAGACCGGCCTGATGCTGGTCTTAATCCCAGGTCCTCAGGATCATGGTTGGAGCTGAAGGCAGATGTTTAACCGACTGAGTCACCCAAGTGCCCCAAATCATCTTTAAAATGAGAATAATATACAGTGTGCTCACAGGAGGATTCATTTCTTAACTAAATGCCTGTAAATTACTTTGGGATCCTTTACAGAAAGCATTAAGTAACTATAAAAGTTTATAACAATGTTATTCTTTCTTAATTCAGACTCAGCAGGATTCAAAGCTCCTTACTGATTGAACAAACAGGATGACTTTAGCATTTTTTAAGGGACTATAATCCCCATGGAGGTTCAGTAATAATATTTATGTAAAATGGAACTAATTCACAACAAATTGTTATTTATTTTTATTTATTTGTTTGTTTTTACAAATTGTTGTTTAAAAAATATCAAGGAAGGTAAATCATACAGGGCGTCTGGACTTAAAGATCAAAATACACAAACAGGAAGGAGGTAGTTGCACAAGTCTGAAATAAATGAAGCCACCTGGTTTTTGTCGTTAAGTGTCTGCCTTCACCTCAGGTCATGATCCCGGAGTCCTGGGATCGAGAGCTCCACACTGGGCTCCCTGCTGGGTGGGAAGCCTGCTTCTCCCTCTCTCACTCCCCCTGCTTGTGTTCCCTCTCTAGCTGTTTCTTTCTGTCAAATAAATAAATAAAATCTTTTTTTAAAAAAGAAAGAACCATAAGAAAGGACCTTTTTATTTATTTATTTTAAAGATTTATTTATTTATTTGAGAGAGTCCACACATGAGTGGGGGGAGGGGCAGAGGAAGAGGAGAGAGAATCTCAGGCAAATTCCCGCTGACTGCAGAGCCTGATATGGGGCTCAATTTCATGACCCTGAGATCGTGACCTGTGTTGAAATCAAGAGTCAGATGCTCAACTGACTGACTCATCCAGGTGCCCCAGAAAGATCTCTTTTATAAAATAGAATCTATTCTTGTATGCATTCTAGGTAAATGCATTTCTATGATTTCTACATTTCCTAGTTACTGAAAATGTATGTTCTCCATTGACAGTTACTGTGGTTTTTCTGAGGAAGAATTGGGAATATTTGAGATAAAAATAAATGGTACTGTTCAAATAGAACATTTTACCCACTTATGCTTAAATATTGCTTTGTGTATTTCTTAGGAACAAGGATATTCATTTATGTAACTACCCAACAATGATCAGAATCCGAAAATCCAATTTATTTTTGACAATTGTCCCAATAATGTCTTAAATAGCAAATAATAACAAAATTCTGGTCAAGAAGCAAATTGGGGATTAAATGTTTTATTGAACTGTCTTATTTCTCTAGTCTTTTAAAATCTGGAACAAATTCTGAGTATGTCTTTTTTAAGTGACATTTGCTTTTTTTTCTTTTCTCTTTTTAGGGAGAGAGTGTACACACATGGGATGTGGGGAGGGGCAGAGGGAGAGAGAGAGAAACTTTTTTTTTTTTAAGATTTTTATTTATTTATTTGACAGAGAAAAAGATCACAAGTAGGCAGAGAGGCAGGCAGAGAGATGAGGAAGCAGGTTCCCAGCTGAGCAGAGAGCCCGATGTGGACCCTGAGATCATGATCTGAGCCGAAGGCAGAGGCTTAACCACTGAGCCACCCAGGTGCCTGAGAGAGAGAATCTTAAGCAGGTTCCACATTCAGTGCAGAGCCCAACCTGGGATTAGTCTTATGACCTTGAGATCACTACTGAGCCGAAACTAAGAGTTGGATGCTTAATGGACTGAGCCACCCAGGCACTCTTGACTCCTGTTTTGAAGAGTATAGGCCAGTTATTTTGTGTAGTATCTCTCACTTTTTGTTTGTCTGATGTTCTTTATGATTAGATTGAGGGTAAGCAGAATGATAGAAAAGTGATGTGATCCCAGTATATCATATCAGGAGGCAAAATGAGGCATTTTTGAAGAACAGAGTTGTATTGGTGTATCAGTATAAAAGCCTGGGTCTGAGGACAAAGCCTTCAGAAGCCTGGTAGTGGATGCTGCCAGGCATCACTCAAACCCATGGCTGCTGGGAGCATTGGCTCCTGAGCACCCACAGCCGAGTCCTTCTCCAGGTACTCCCTCAGCTAACTGAACTGCCTCTCCATTCAATAATGGTTGAGGTTAGGGTACAAAGGCCTGGCTCCTTGCCTCAATTGGGACAACTCTGAAGGGTCATCCCAACTCCAGAGCTCCCTGCAGAATTGGCTGAGACCTCTGTTGCACCTGTGTCTAAGTTCAAGTTCTCCCTCTGCCTAACCTTACGGCTTTCTCTCTCCCACCTCAGTGGTTCCAGATATCACTCCCTAATAAATCTCTTGCACAGGTTAACCTGAGAGTTTCAGAGTTTTCTTCCCAGGAAACCCAGCCTACAAGTGGACCATGATATATATGAGTAAATATACTATACTACACTATACTATACTGTATAATGTAATATTTCAAACATCACAACTGACCTATTTGAAGCATTAAAATGCTTCAAGTTACTATGTGTATTATCCTCCTATATGAATTTTACTCCAGCATGATTCCAGCATGGGAAATATTGTAACCAGAGAACAACACAAAGATATTAACAAGAAATTTTGTCTAGATTTCTTAGGACAGAGAATGATCTTTAGCTTTGCATATCCAGAAATTTAACCCTGTTAGAGATAATAAAACCTAGAGAAATTAATACAGAGTCAGGATAATGTAAGTCAGGAAAGAACATGGAGTGATTCATAAGGAAACATGTAATTGTCCAGCAAACCATTTCTGTTGGCTAATGAGCACACCCTGAGTCCATAAGAAAATTTAAATGAAAATGAAATCAGAAATTTGTTTGATGAGTAAGATGATTGGTCTGATTTTAATTGATCTGATTTTGAATATCTGATCATCTTTGCACATTCAGCCCTGGTGGAAATTACGTACAGGTAGACCAGATACTCATTTCTGCTTACCATAGTGTTATTGCCCCAGACTACTTACGACATGCAACTTAGTGCTTATAAATAGAAAACTCAGCCTCCTAATGGTCCACTGCTATCCAGTCTGGTTCCCCTCAGACTAATTCTTCATACTATTGTCAGAGTGTTTTTAAAATGCAAATGTAATATATCACCCCTCTGCCTAAAACCCTTCAAGAGCTTCCTATTGCTATCACATGAAGATAATCTCCTTAACTTTGTCCACAAGGCCCTGCCTGTGTGGTCTAGTCAGGAAAAAAAAAAATCAAATTTTTGAAAGCCCTATTTGGGTTACTTCCTCCAGGAAACCAAATCAGCATAAAATGTGTGTGGTAACCCTCTGAAAACAACAACCTGACTCACAGGGTGGCTAAAGAATGTAGCGGAATGAGAGGAGGATCCAGTAACTTCACCCTCATAATCCTTATCTCTACATTTACAGAACTACTCAGCAAAAAGAAAATGATCAACAGAGCTTCATCGAACACTAGTGATGATCTTGTCTGCTCAAGAGCCTACTTGAATCCTCTATGTTCAAACAAACCACAGGATCTGTGACTTGCTTCCCTACCCTCTTGACCTCCACCACAGCCTCAGTACTGAAAGGAAGAAAAGGAGCTCTGAGGGTGAGCCTGTGAAGTACCTGTCATTTTACATACTTTTACCTAATTTAGCTTTCACAACTCTCTCAGATGGAGAGAGAGGGCCTTTCTCATTCAGGTACTCATTCCCCAAATCCCCATAGTTGTAAGATTGCCCAAAGATAGAAAAGTCATTAAAACATTAAAATAATTACTATCCGGTTGACCTATCACAAAATGACTCTCTGCACAAACTTTTCTGTTTAACACTAGGTCTCTCTTTAATAGTATGCTAAGGTCTTAGTCTTTCTTGGGCAAGATTAAAAATATGGATAAAGCCTAGCATGAACAAGCATGTGGGAAAGTGGGAATTTGCTTCTATTACATGCTGGTTTTAGTAGAAATTAGTACACTCTCTGGAGACGGGTTTGGCAGTAAGTGTAGAAGTGCAAAATGTGCATTCCCTTTCACCTAGTTCTAGGAATTTGCCCTAAAGTTGACAACCTCTAGTGGGAAGAGATAACTGAGAAGGAAGTTCAATTGTTTTAACTGCTTCAACATAGTGAAAAAAAGGTTTAAAATAGAAAAATGTAGACATCAAAAGATCTCAGCAAACAGGTATTTTTTTCAAGAGTGAGGCTCCGTATGATTGTGATGTAATGTCTAATGGCAGCTGAAGGGATGTCAATCCATTAGATCATACGATTGTGTCAGAAAAGTTATGCTAAAAAAATCCCTATTGTGATTCAGCCTTTGCCCAGTCTAAGTACTACATAGTTGTAATTGTACCCTAAATAACAAAAATTTTTATTGTAAAATACATGTAACATGGCATTTTCCTATATTTACTTGAAAATACCACTCTCTTTCCAATATCTTAATTTTTGTTTTCCAGTAACAGTTGTCCTCTGATAATGAGGACATCCTAAATTATCCCTATTATGGATGAGTTAATTGAGGTCTAGAAAGTTTAGGAAATGTGCTCAAGATCACAAGGCTAAGGAATCAGCCCTTAGCCCACATGTGGACCCCAAATGTGGTCTTCTTTCTGACATCCAATGTGACCCGGTAGAGACGCGGTAGAGACCCGGTAGAGACCTTGCTTGCCCACTTGGTCTGTCCTATTCTCTGCCTCTGAGCATGGATAGTTTACTTCAAATCATGGAAAACAGATCTTCTAGTTGCCTCCTATCTGACTTTCCCTCCAGGCTCAGAAGACAGTGGGAACATCTACTTGTACCCATGCCACTGTGGGGATTTGAGTTAGAGACAGTCTCTATCTGGACTGTTCCTTCAGTCCCAAGAATGTCAACATTAAAAAAACAAATTGAAAATAAACACATAAAATAAATATATAAATAAAAATTTAAAAATAAAGCAGATATTTGAAGGAGTAGGTGGCTGGAAGAAAAGGAAAGAAATTCGCACCCCAAAAGATAGAGGGTATAAAAAAGAAAGCCCAACTAAAACCTCTTAGTTTACAGAGACCTCACACCATCTCTAAAGAGTTTGTTCTAACAATTCAGACTTTGAAGTAGAGTCATAATTAGTTTTTTTTTTTTTTAAGATTTTATTTATTTGATAGAGAGAGGCACAGTGAGAGAGGAAACACAAGCAGGGAGAGTGGGAGAGAGAGAAGCAGGCTTCCCGCCAAGCAGGGAGCCTGATGCAAGCCAGGACACTGGGATCATGACCTGAGCCAAAGACAAAAGCTTAATGACTGAGCCACCCAGGCACTTGAGTCATAATTACTTTCAAAGAAATCAACTTTGTTTTACATATTTCATACTAAATGGCTCATATATTATAGAGGAAAAACCAAATGAAGGATAGGAATTCCAGTACAGATGCAAAACCAAACTATACCCACATGACTTACTGTTAAAAATAGGAGTGCTAGCATTAAAATTCCTTTTATAACTGGAAAGTATTTGATTTTTAAAGTGTAATAATTTCAAGTGCTAAAACCATAGGATATGAATAGGTACTCCACACAAATGGATTAAAATTATTTCAGCTTTTCTTGGACTGCCTACATTAAACATCAATGGGTTTTTAAAGTTGAATTAAACTATTATGAAGAAAAACAGTCTTCGGTGGAGGTTTCTTTCTCTTGCTTGAGAAAATGAAATTTTTGTACTCAACCCTAAAATTAGGAATGGGAGCGATAGCAAAATTTAAGGGAAAAACCACCTCTCAGTTTTAAGAAGAAAAAGTCTGAAAAAGTCTTTTAGAAATTTAATTGTAACGTTAGTGAATTTCTAAGGTCAATGAAGATCATTTTTAGGAAACTAAAGACACCAAACAGATTTATTTTTTCTTTTTTAAAGTGACGTTAAAAGTTTTAAACCATATCTAATATAGTGTGTATCATCACAAAATATCATAGTGTCTTGCAGTTTTCCTTTCTAAGAAAGTAAAACTATCAGCTTTTCTTTAGGAGGTAGAGATAAGGGAATCATAATGGCTAGCATTTGGAGAGTGTTTTTCACATATCCAGGACAATTTCACATACCCAGTATAAAATGTGTGGTAGTCATTGGTACAATCATCAAACATTTCTGGTTTTCTTTCCTCCCTGGAGAATCAGAAGATTCTATCTCCTGGCTCCCTTTTATTTGTATATGGTCATGCAACTACTTCTGCCCAATGGGTTGTAAGCAGAAATCTCTACCTGAGACCCTCCAATCTTCTTTTCCTTCTGGCATGAGGACTAAGCAGTGTTCAGGATAATGGCTGCTCCATTGGCCTTGAAGCCTGGGTGCTTCTGATGAGCAAGGCCTTACTGATGACCTACAAAGGGTGTAAAGCACAAACAATAAATAAATCCTCACCGTTTGAAGCCACTAAAATTCTGTGATGGTCTGTAACTGCAGCGCCACTTAGAATCATCTTACTCATGAGCTAGATTTCCTATTTCACAGATGGAAAATCCACTGTATCTGTATCTCTGTTAGTATCAGGAATTTCCAAGAATTAATGGAAAGCAGATAAGAATCAAAGCAGGAAAGATCTGACAAGCACTTTTTTTCTCTTCATGGATGTTAACATCACCGAAAATGTTCCTTAAATGCAGAGAATCCATTTGCCCTGTAGTTGACAAGAGAAAAAGAGGTTCCATTCTGAAATGTATGTTTTTGTTATATTGCTCAATATTATTATTAGCAGAAATGATAATTAACTTGAATCAAATGTGAATATGTTCTGGGTCCTACCCTAGATGCTTAATTTATCTCAGTTAATTTCACTTAATCCTCACAGTGATCCTAGGAGGTAGCTGTTGATATTGAGAACTTTCTTATCTTCAATCTAATATTATTTCCATTATGGCAATGGGATTTTATAGGTCTTAAAGTGCTTTTACCATACCTAATTATATTTCATCTCTGCAGCAACTGTAGTGTTGATATTCTTCATTTTACAGATGCAGAAATAAGACCAGATAACTTTTTTGATCTGTCCCAGGTCATACAGCTAGTAATAGAACCAGGTCCTTGGAATTAAAATCCTGTTTGGTTTTTTATTACTCTTCAAAGAGCAATAAACATAACACAGAGAGATAGTTGGACATAATGCATTTTTCACTTTTCCTTAATGCGTCTCTTTAGGCATCTGATTTACATAGGTGCTTTCCACTTTGGGGGAGAAAAGGCCCAAATCTGGGAACAATTTAGACCCTCAGTGATAAATAGTTTGCCATTTAGTCAAGCAAGTTAAAAATTAAAGCAGGGATCAATTAAAAGTCCTTGTTTCCAGGTTTATAAAGTGCTTTGCAGAAGGCGATCTGGTGAGAGTTCTGAATGGATCCTCATGTGTTTGATCAAGTGGTCCAGTGAATGGCCCTGGAAGGTTATGCAAGAGGGCCTTTATTTTCAAAGAAACTCAATTGTACTTCGGCTGGCTGAGCTAGAACTCCTTTGAAAGTCAGGACTATGAGAAGAGGAGCCAGGAATCAAACACTCTCAGGGTCAAACTGGAAAGGCATTATTCCATAAACTTTTCATTTTTTTCCATTGTAAAAAGATTAATGGATTTCCACCGGGACAGCCTTCATGAAACTGAAAAACACCTATTCTTTCTCTCTCTCCTTTAAGAAAATTTTTAAAAAATCAACTGGCATAACATTGTACATCATAATTTTTTTTCATAATCACATGGAGACAAAAGTTTTTTCATGTCTTTCTTCCGGTCTAGAAATATGCATATGAATGTGCATATTATGAATATCTACATATATACACATGTTACTTTTCAAATTTTTATACAAAGGATATTACACTCCTGGCAACCTGCTTTAAAATAATTCTCAAACCTAACAATATATTCTGAACATCTTCCCATGTCAATAATTGATCTACTTATGGTATCTAACACACATTTTCTTTCTTTCCTTTTTTTTTTTTAAAGATTTTATTTATTTATTTATTTGACAGAGAAAAACAAAGCTAGAGAGGGAACACAAGGAGGGGGAGTGAGAGAGGGAGAAACAAGCTTCCTGCAGAGCGGGGAGCCCGATGCGGGGCTCGACCCTGAGACTCCAGGATCATGACCTGAGCTAAAGGCAGACAACTGAGCCACCCAGGCACCCCCTCACATTTTCTATTACACTATGTGGATCCACCATAATTTATTACACTGACCCCTTCCTTTAGGCATCTGGATTGATTCCAACTTTTCACAGTGGTGAATAAATAATGCTGGGATAAACATCCTTGAAAGTGAATTTCTGTACTTATCTCTTGCCTGTTTGAGGTGGTGTCTTAAAGGCATTTAAAGTTCAGAGATTATCATAACTGTAATAGCTAACATTCACTGTGCATGTTATAAGTAGGCAAAACAAGATTTCTTGGTTTTACTTTGGCTCAGTAGTGCTTCTTTGGTCTACTGTTGTGAATCTGAGTGGTTGCCTTTGTCATTCCTTATCTGGGGTGACCCTAGGTAAGTCACTATAGCTCCCTGAGCCTCAGTTCCCTTATCTGAAAATGGGGATAATAAACAGGCTTATTGTAAGGATTAAATGAGACAGTAGAAGCAAAGAATACAATGCTTGACACAGACTTAATAAATTTTAGTTGCTCTTTAGTCTAAACATGAAATGAATCAGGAATTAACATTACTCTTTTATTCACGCAAAGGGTAGTGCTCTTTTTTTAATCATAATTTCTTATACTTTAAAAAATATCTATGCCAGTTACATCTCCTTATCATTCTTACTATTTGTACCTTTTCTTTTCATTCCTGAATTAGTCTAGCCAAAGTTTTTCTGACTTCTTTGACTTTTCGAAGAATCACCTTTGGTTGTTATAGGTCAATTTCAGTCTTTAAAAAAAATCCCTCTTGCCTTAATTTCTGCCTTTATATTTTAGAACTGTATTTGAATTTGCTAATAATAAAAGAATTTACAACCATTTGAAAGACAGAGTTATAGCTAGGATTGATTATGTTTTGATCTGCAATACATGGTGCACATAAGGGCCATGGACCCCAGAACGGATTTTGCGCTAGTCTTTACCTCCTTCTGCTTTTTTAAAATTTCTTTTCTTTTTCAAGTTTCCTGAGTTAAGAACTTGGTTCACCTGTTTTTACATTTTGTGTGTTCTGTTAAATGCATTTAAAGCAATAAACTATCCTCCAAATACTGCTTTGGCCATATGCCAAAATTGCAAAGCTGCATTTATAGAAAAGTGGCTTTACTCACCCAGTGGAAAGATTTTATTAATAGTTTCCTTCTATTATTTATTGTTTACTGCCATCATTCAGCATTCATTGGTTACTTGTTATGGGGCAGGCCTAGAAGAGTAAAGATAATACTAAAAAGTCACTTTGGGAGTGCCTAGGTGGCTCAGATGGTTAAGGGTCTTCCTACAGCTCAGGTCATGATCCCAAGGTCCTGGGAAGGAATCCCACATCAGGTTCCCTGGGCCTGCCTCTTCCTCTCCCCTGCTCATGCTTTCTCTATGTATCTCTCTGTCTCAATTGAATGAATAATATCTTTAAAAAAAAGAGTCACTTTGCTCAGGGAGCTTTCAATTTCATCTTACCTGCTGAAAAAAAATCAGGTGAATTCTGAAAGCTGTAGAGGTTTTCAACCACAGTTTTTCTCACTTCCCAGCCCAAGATTTTAGTCTGTCTATCTATGTTTAGCATAGACTTGGAGAAAAGGGAATAAATGAAAGATAGGGGATAAAATTCATGTTTAAATGTAGGTTAATAAAGTTAACAGTGGCCATGGTCTATATGTGTTAACTGAGTTTACCACCTGAATTTTAATTCTAATGTCTGAGAGAGTTGATAATAAGAGTTTTGGAAGAACCTACAAATAATCTGTTATTTAGCCCATCCATGAGTTCTTACTGTGGGTCTATGAAATTTGATGAATAGGTAAAAATATCCACAATACACATACTTATATTTTAACATATATGTGTATTTATATATTTTTCACTGAAGCCCAAGTGTAAATGGCATTTTTTCCATTATGAATGTAGTCAGCAAACCACAATAATATTAGTGACTGTGACTTCACCCCCAAGAGAGATCATACATATTTTCTACCACATTAATGTTGTTGCAGACATCTACAATATTGTTTATGTGCTTTGCTACTACAAAATTACTGTAGGTCTTGATCTTGTTATTTAATGCATTAATAAAGACACAAATATATAACAGTTATCTTTGTGTAATAAGTTACCCCCCCCCCCAAATTAGGGGCTTAAATAACAAATACTTTGTATTTCGTGGTCTCTGTGGGCCAGGAAGCTGACACGGTTTTGCAGGGTCTGTGGCTCAAGGTCCTTTCCCAGGTTGCAATCAAGGTGTCCATTCGGGCTGCAGTCAACTTGAGGCTCTCCTGGGAAAGAATCTGATTCCAAACTCACTCAGGTTGTTAGCAGTTCTTCATGGGCTGTTGGAGTGCCTCAGTTCTTTGGTGGCTGCTGACCAGAGACCTCTCTCAGTTCCCTCCCAAGTGAGCCTCTTCGTAAGATCAGTCACAGCATGGCAAGCTGGTTTCTACCAGAGTGAGCAAGGGAGAGAGCAAGAGAGGATCGCGAAGATGGAAGCCAGATTCTTTTTGTAACTTACTCATGAGATGTGACATCCCACCAGTTTTGCTGTATTTTCTTTTTCAAAATCAAATCACTAGACCCATGCACAAGAGAAGGGGGATGCAAGACAGGAATACCAGAAATAAGGATTATTGGGAGTCATCTTAAAACTGCCTATCACATAACTATTATCACAAATTCACTTTTTCGTATTTTGATAACTGAAAATAAAATCAATTTCCTGTGTAGCCCTACACAATTTATTTTATGCATTTAAGAACAATTTTCTGAGAAAGGTCCCCAGATTTCACCAAGCTTCCCAAAGGGCATAGGGCTCTAATTTATTTCAGTTTAGGCACTTTTAACAACTTCCTGTGGGAATTTGTTTAGAATAGCCTCTTAGAAACTGAAGATCAGAGCTTTAGCTTCCATATTATCCTACTCTGATTCCCTAGATTAGTCCGTATTACTCCAGCGCTATAAAGAATGTGTGGCATACATTTGAAAGCATAAATTTGTTGTAGAACACTCCATAAACTGTTCTCCATTCTACTCATTTGAATTAATATATGTATGTGTGTAGTGAAGGGAGAGAGGTGTACAGGTCTCTGTCAAGCATGTTTGATCACAATTAAACCTCATTATACTCGTATATGGCATTTGTTATTTGAGTCTCAAAAGGACCATATGATATCAGTGGAACTGATATCATTAATTACCAAAGTAATTAATAAATTAATACCAGAATACATTAATTACCAAAGCAATGCTTTTTCTGTTACCAGGTTATATATGAGAAAGCACAGGGTGTTAAAAAAAAAAAAAAGAAGAAGAAGAAGGAAGAGAGAAGTGATGTCATGATGCTTCCCTATGTCTTTTGCATCTATCACTTCCTCTTGGTGAAACTAAAGATAATTATGCTTTTTGCAAGCACAGTACCATCTTCACATATTGTCTTAGTAGTCTCTAAAAGCCAAGGGTATTTTGTAACACCTCCAATATCTAGATCAAAGATAAATTTGTGGACAATAATTGGGAATGATTCTCTTATTTGGTTTACCCAGTAACTTTTTTCTCCAAAGTCAAATGCATCCTCTTCACAAAGCCATCCCGTTTGAGTCATACCGCAGGGATTTTTCCCCTCCGAGTTCTCAGATCCTACATAAAGCAGCCCAGGATTGTCAGTTATTTTAGATTTTCCAAGACAACGTAAGCAAGTTTTTCGTGAATGCCTCCAAGTTTTTTGTGGCTTTTCCAAATTCGAATCCCCTTCAAGTCTTTGCAGTGGAGTCACGGTGAGATGGAAAAGGGTCAAGGAACCTGGGTGGCTTCTACATCCCACAACTACTTATTAAGCTAGTCAGTCAGCCAAGTCATCTTTGTTGACCATCCTTTCCTAATCTGCAAAATGTGTGGATTCGTGGGGATTATCTCTAAACGTCTTTCCATTTCTTTGCATTATATTGTGACTTATTCTTTGCATTACATTGTTAAGTATGGAGAAAAACTCTGTCACTTAGGAAACGTGACTAATACGGCAACACACTGGGCACTCTCACAAGGACCAGCTTATGAACAGCTTTGAATACAGAAAAGATAAAGGTGAGGTTGATGAATGAGTGAAATAGTGACTGTCTGGTCCACGGCTCCAAGGCCATCAAGAATTCACCAGGGGTGGGTGGGTTGTGGGGCAGGCAAACAGGCGTTGACGACACAAGGCTACTTCCGGCTGTGGTGCGTATGACGTCAGGGCCGAGTCTGACCGGCCCAGCCATCAAGAAGGCGAGGAGGGAGGGCTCGCGAGAGTTCAGGAAGGCCGCCCCGAGATTCCGGCGAGGCCGCGGGTGCCACCTCCCGGGGGCGGGGCGAGGGCGGAGCCGGCAAAAGGGAGCTGACGGGCCCCGGACCCGCTGCGGTCCGTGCGGAGGCTGAGCCGGCCGCGGGCGCGACCGGAGGCAGGTGAGTACGCGGATGCGGCGCGCGGCGGCCGCGGCTGGGGGTCCCTGATCGCTGCGCCGGCCCCAACTCTGCGAGCCGGAGCCGGAGGAGATCTGTGTCTTTGGGTATGCAGGGACAGCCGGGCGAATGTCGGGGCTGGCAGTGTCTCTCCAGTGAAGCTCCAGCGACGGCCTTGGCCCTCTGATTTCCCGAGGTGATACTAGCCCTTCGTCCCCGGAGAGGTAGCCCCGAGCCCCGGGAGGAATCTTTGTGCTTCCCAGCCGCTCTCCCCTTCCACTCCTCGGCCCGCGAGCACCTCGATCCCGGTCCCTGCCTGGGCTTCATAAACAAAAACAAATGTCGCGGAACCTCTCCTGGTACCCCCCGCTCGTCCGTCCCGTGCCCTCCAGCCGATGTGACCGAGTAGAAGGATTCCAGGCAGGGCTCAAATTGTGGGGGCTGCTTGTGTACCATTCCTAAAAACTGATGCGTCAGATTGCTAAACATTTCTCAGATCGACACATTGAAGCCTCCCAGCTCCCAGAAGCACGGAGTGTTCGACACCGGTCTCAAAATCCGTCCCTGCCCCTGGCACCGTAGACCCTCATTTCAACATCATTTTCTCCCACTCCCTTTTTTTCTCTTTAGTGTCGGGGCAGTTGTTTGCTGAGGGAATAGGAAAGGTTGCACCCGATCGAGTAGGAGACGTTTTATCTTTAAAAAAGTTATCAGGTTGACGGCAGAGGAACAAACTTTGTTTTCAAAACCAGTGGCCTCCCGTTTACTGATGCTGCTTTTGTTTTGTGGGATCGCTTTTCGGGTAGCAAGTTTGGAGGACGGATATAAAAAGAAATTGGGGAGGGGGCGGCAAGAGCTGGAGGTGCTGGAAGTGATGGCTTGTCCAAAAACTGATGCTGTTGTTCTTGCTTGGTAAAATGCAGAACCAACGCTCTTGTCGGTTTCACAGAACTTGTGATAAGTTTTGACAGAAGCCAGTTGCTCGGAAAAGTCCTCAATATTAGCTTTCTTACTGCTAAAGTCTGAGGAGACAACTCTTAGTGTTTTAATTTATGCCTCCTAGTTGTAAGGTGGGAGTGAGACCTTGTCTTTTAGGGGGTGGAGTGGGGTGGGGATCTAACTTGTCAGGTCTCCTTACTTTAAGGCAGGGCCTATTGTTGCTTAAGCCCAATTTTACTTACCCAGTGCAGATTTTTTGGTCTCAGCCATATATGTATATAAGATACCGGGAACCTCTTTGTGTTTGATCAACTTTCTTTGTATGCCTCAGGGTATATAAAATGATTAAAGTTTACTACACTCTACCAGTAGCTGAGAAATATTATAGGTGAATTAGCCACCATTGTGACTATTTGAGGAAGAGAAATGAGTTCAAAGTATGTTGTTAAATTGTGCTTACATTTGTTCATTGCATGGGTTCATTAAAGTACTTTTCTGTGAGAAATCCTGATCTCAAAAGTAAAAAAAAAAAAAAAAAAAAAAAAAAAAGAAGGAAAAAATTGGTTTGATGTGGCTTAGCTTTGTGTTTTTCTCCTGGTTAAGATGGCTGATAATGTTTTCCATTTGGCTGGGATGTGTTTAGGATGAGAAATAAATTGGATGTAGTTTTTGTACTTCTTTGAAAGGCCCTGCTAATGAGGAATGCAAAAATTAGAAAAGCCAATTAAATGGGTGCAATTCTTTTTCAGCCTTCTGTTTTTTAGTTTGTTTTAAAAGGAGTCAAAGAATAGAGACTAGGAAAATTTGTGCAAATGAATAGGTGTCCTCGGCAGTTTTTATACTGAAAACTTAGTATCAAAAGGTAGGACACTATAACAACAAAGGAAAATTTGTAGAAAATGCACTCAGTTGAGCCACTTCTTTTCAGAAAGGTTCTGTTCTCTCAAAGTAAGGGCAACATCATTGTGTGAGTGAAGTTGGATAATACTTTAGAAAGTGCTTTCGCAGTGATCCTGAATAAGTTGGAGGCTTGTTGTGTGTGGGTGGGGGCACTTTTTTTAAGAGGGAAAGGAGGGCACAAATCAAAGGCAGAATGATTTACATCTCAATGTAATGTTAAAATGATTTTATTTTATATAAATAGTGTAGGGTGAATGAAGCAAGCATATTGACTTCTCACATCCCCAGGATTACATTAAAATCAGCAGATGGTCAAGTTATGATTAGGTTAGACTTGGCATATGCAGAATTTTGCTACTGTATTTTTATATTAAAAGTACCATGGGCTTTTTTGAATGAAATAATCCAAGTAAGCTTTTAAGGCATAAGAAATTAAAAAAAATAAATTACTTAAAAAATATCCTTAGCAGTTAAAACATTAATCTTTCTGTCCTCCCTCCCTCTCCCCACAAAATTTTGTGTAAGTCTTAAGAGCTCATATTTAGCAAGGTAAGACCAGTATTTAAGTGTACTGGTTACATAAAGCTCCTGTCTCCAGGTAAAGGTTTGCTAATTGACAGGGTATGATTGTTTAGAACCTTTAGAGAGAGGGAAAAGAAGGACAGCAGTGAACAATAGTTGTTCTCTGGTATACTCAGATGAGCTGTAGTCTCTATCTTTAGAGAGATACAATCTAATGGGAGGGAAGCATACCCAAATAACTGTAATACACATGCATTTTGTGGAGAAACCTCAGAGGGAGGGATTAAATTCTACTAGATCAATTAAGGAAGGTTTTGAGTAGAGAAAGACATTTGTATAGATGATTTGGATGATCTAGTCATGATAATTGTAATAAGCAAACACTTTATATAATGTTGATTGCTGCCAGAACCTTACATGTACTAATTTATCTGGGTTTAATTCCTGTAACAACCATACGGCGTAGGTATTTTTATTATTTCCATTTTGCAGACAGGGTAACTGAGGTACCAAGACCAAATAACTAGAAAATGACAGAACAAGTGTTCTAACTCAAACATTCTGGCTTATACCTGTATACCTGTGCTTAATCTCTATTCTTATTTTCTCTTCCATTCTTGATGGTCTTCCTCAAGTCTTTTTCAAAAAAAATTATTTAGGAAAATACATTTCTCTGGCACATAGATTTAGAGCTCAATTTTCTAGAAAGAGCTTCAAAATAAATAACACCCAGGTAAGTAAGTTATTTTTGGAATGTTAGATAAACAATTGCAAGAAGTTTTTCTTGGTGGGAATTAAATGTAACCACTGAGTGAGACTTTTGATTAATTTGACTTATTACCTAGTACCATACCATAAGGATTTAGAAATGAGACATTGTAACTATGTTAACTCCTGTGCCTAATGGAATGTTTGAATCATTGTATATTTTGGCTTGTAATTTTAAGAAAATCACTTGGCACTGGGTATTTTTTGGATTGAATTGTGAAGTTGGAATTTAGTTAATGATTGATAGTTTCAACCCTTTTAGGTTTTTTTTTTTTTAAGATTTTATTTATTTATTTGACAGAGAGAGATCACAAATAGGCAGAGAGGCAGGCAGAGAAGAGGGGGAAGCAGGCTCCCTGCTGAGCGGAGAGCTAGATGCAGGACTCTATCCCAGGACCCTGAGATTATGAACTGAGCTGAAGGCAGAGGCTTAACCCTCTGAGCCACCCAGGCACCCACAGCCCTTTTAGTTTTTATTTTCAAAAGTAGCTAAATATATTATGCCTGAATCAGGGTGTTTTCTTTTCTCTCTTTTTTTTTTTTTCATTTTTTTTTAAAGATTTAACTTTTAAGCAATCTCTATACCTAACGCAGGGCTCGAACTCACAACCCCAAGATCAAGTTGTGTGCCCTATCGACTAAGCCAGCCAGATGCCCCATGAATCAGGGTTTTGAATAGAGTGTTGTACATGTATAAAATAAGAGGAATTCAGTCACTGATACTTTCTGTTAGGGCACCCTTGAAAACTCTTTTGGGATTGTAAAATAAGAGGTGTCATAGAAATGCACTATGCCTCCTATAGATCTACTCAGTAAATGCTTCTTTGTTGAGTGAATGGTCCAGATAGTTTTATTAATGAAGTTTAAAGAATAGTTCACATTTGTTATTGGTTATCAAAGTATTGGGATCATAATAAACTCAACTAGATTTAAAGTTTAAGAGAGAAAATATATCTTGGCAGTGGTAAGGGTATGTCTACCAAGATGCAGATACTTCAGCTCCTTTGTCTGGTCCTGATTGACCAGACTCATAATAGAGTTCCCGAGGCACATTTTGTGAGATTGAATATAGTAAGTCTTCTCTCCTTGTCTGAGTTGGGTAGATTGTAGAAACCGCCCCCCCCCCAATAAGATAATTTATGGTTGATGAACTTAAAGCCTAATGGGAAAAGAAGAAGAACTAAAGCCAGGATTTAAAGCTCATATACTTATATTATTACAATTAGACAAAAATGGGCAAAACAAATTTAAATAGATATATGGATATACATATATATGTATGTATTTTTACACAGCTTAAATTAATAGTGATGGCATATTATTTTTATTTACCACCACCTGATTGACAAAATCTTTAGGATCTTCAGCCCGTTTCATGCAGGTGCTTTAAAAAAATATTTTTTATTTTTAAGATTTTATTTATTTGAGACAGAAAGAGAGAGAGAGAGAGAGAGAGTGAGTGCATGCACCGGGGCAGGGGAAGGATAGAGGGAGAGGGAGAGAGAGAATCTTAAGCAGACTCCCCACCCAGTGCGGAGCCTGACTCGATGTGATGCTCCATCTACAACCCTGAGATCAGAGCTGAAATCAGGAGTTGGATCCTTAACTGACTGAGCCACCCAGGCGCCCCTCCTGCGAATAGTCACAGGAGAATTATGCTTTGTTATTTAAAAAAAATTAACATTTCTGTAAGTACAGGTTTGGTTTTGAAAGGTTATTCTTAGTAAAAAGAAGTGTGAGCTGGTGCCTCAGAGGGAAACCAGATACACTGTCACCTCCTCGCTGGAGAAATTTTAGAGTATCTTTTCTCCTAATAGACTAGTCTTGTCTATGTTGAGCATCCACTGAGACAGGTAGCTTCCCTCTTAGGTAATCTCTGCACAGCTCTTAGACCTTAGCAGTGACAGTTCATATGGTGAGCTGACCATTCACACTGATGTGGGGTAGGTGCAGAAAGGCCTCGAACTTTGGCAGTTTTGTGATGGTAGCACTTCTGCTGTGCTCAGTTTTTAAACTGTTCAACAAGCTCTTTGCCTTCTCCTGAATTAACACTAGACCAGTCGGCAACCCAGACTGACATTGATTCTCTGGCTACACATGAAGCTTTCTTGTTTTCCTTTTTTTTTTTTTTTTTAATGATTGTTCCTGATTCCACGGTATAGACTTTATTACAACTTATAAGTCTAATCCTGTATACACAGGCAGCATCCAGTGTCAGTCCCTACCTCTTGTTTTTTGTATCTTTCCGCTTGTTCTCTTACCTTTTTGCAATCATTTGCTATCTCTACATCTGATTCCTAATTTTGGAACACTTTCCTTAATTTTTGCAATTACTGAAGATGATAGAGTTAAAAATATTTAACACCTAAAATCGACCACAAATACAACAACTTCCTCATGATAAAGAACAAGATGACAGAAACCTAAATGACTATGCATGGTTGTTAATGCCATCTATTTTTGTCAAGCTGAGTTGGTGTGCCTTTGCTATGGAGCCTGGTTTTCATTCTGTCTAGGAAAAGTTAAAAAATTGGAAGTTTGGAAACAAGTCTTCTGTTCACATCACTAAACACTTAAAAAAATTTTTTTTGGTTGTGGTGGGGGATGGGTCTTGCTCTCTCTCTGTGCAGTTATTGGCATTCTTCTTTTATGACTTTGAGATTTTGGCGACAAAGTCTATCGATTTCTGTAGAGTTCTGTAGATTCATCAGCAATCCTGGAGACATGGTTCATCATTTGTTACATTTAATATGAAAAGTGCTTTGTGTAATCTATGTTTCTCAAACTTTGTCTCCCAACAGGAATTTGTAGACTTAGCTCCCTATTTGTCACCTTCCCTTCTGACATGTTCTTGGCTCTTTTTCTTCTTGAATGTCACCAATCAGTGTACAGGTCTAATAATAATTTTATCAACAGTAATCACTCACTTATCACTTACTATGTGCAAGACATAACACTAAGGACTATATATAAATATCATCTCATTTAATCCCTGAGACAATCCTAGGAGTTATTATTTCTGCTTACCCATGAGGAAACTAGAGTCTTTGGAGAAGTGACCAGGGTCATGTGGGTAGAAGTAAGTGGTGGAGTTAGAACTTGATCCCCGAGATCCAGTTTGCTTCCTCTTGTATTGCTTTATTTTATTTAAAAAAAGTCTCCTCTGCTGTTTAATTTACTGCCTTCTTCTAGTTCCACCTGAGTTTTCTTTCTTTCCTTCCCTTCCTCCCATTTTTAGGAATTACTTACAGTTTTGCTTGTCAAACATAAATCTTTTTAGGATAAGTATATAAAAATAATTCAGCTCTACTCATATTTCCTGTAGAGGAGGACCTGCTTTTGGAGAGAGCTTATTGGAAGAATACTAGTTGTAGCACCTTATATTTGTATAGTGTTTTAGAGTTGCCTAAAGCGTTTTTTTCCTCACACGTCCTCCTTCTAGTCCTCCCTTTAACCCAGGTCCTTAGATTAAAAGCTGCTACATGGACTTTCCTAAAGACCATGTAAAGTTAGTTGATGAGACACAGTTCTTGCTCTCGGCAATTTTAATGCTGAAATAAATGATATAATCAAATATTCTGACTTCATTCAAGCCAGTTAAGAGCAGATAAATATCATTACAGCATAGCATTTTTTAAAAGGGCGATATAGTTTTGAGATTTGAGCTTCCTTTTTAGTCAAAATTGAGAAGTTGAAATTTTAGTTCTGCATTTTAAATCATGAAATTTCAAAGCCCTCCGTGTGATTCAGGTGAATGGTGGTTAAGTTGCTGCCTACCTCATCCTGCTTACAATTGTGGCATTTAACTAGAAGGATTACTGTGAAGGAATGGGGTGGAAGGAGGACAGATACCATTTCAAAAGTGAAATTGGAGAAATGGAGATCCTAATGAGGGCTTGATGAGGTATTTTATAGTGTCAGTATTGTAGGAAATTGGATGTCAACTTTAGAGAATGGGCAAGCTACATGTATTGAACTCTAGCAAGTTGTATTTTTTGAGAGATTGGAGAGTTTATTCAGTGATCTATCTTGGAAATTTTATCTCCTGCTAGTATCTTGTTTTACTAAATTTAATTTTACTAAAGGTATTTTTTCTTAGTTAAGCATTTGCCTGTTAAGCTGGTCCGAGTGTGGAAACAGCGCACCATATTTGCACTTTATATTAATACTTGTCAGCAGAGGCTGGTGGGCTATAGCACTAGGGAGTTGCCTTTTGTTGTGTTTTTACAATAGAGATCCATTTCATTTGAACACATCTTTCAAATCTGCTTGAGGATATTCTCTATATTTCCACTATTATCTAGCCAAACCGAAAAGACTTTTTCTATTTTTGTGGCTAGAGTGGAAAAATTTCCATCCAAATTGCATGTATTTGGCCTGTTGATGTTCTTAATACTGGCAAATCCTAAAGGAATCCCAGACTCATAATGTTTTAGTGAGGTTAATCATCATAATTCAACATTTATTGTCTATTTGCAGTGCACTGTATGCAGTAGCGTACAAAATAGAGATGGAGGAAAATATATTGCACTTCCACTTAGAAAGGTTCCATCCAGTAAGAGACATACTGTATGGGTACAAATAACTGTAAGTCAAACAGAAAGTGATAAGTGAGTGACAAGATGCTGCAGGAGCAGAAGAAGAAGGGATTGCTTCTGGCTGGAGAGATTAGGATGACTTCCCATATAAAGTGAAATATGAATTGGCTATATAAGAGTGAAGGCCAGGCCAGCCAGAGGAATTAGCATGAATTGGATATATCTCTATAACACCTGATAAGTTATATGTTAATTATTTACTTCTCTCTCTGCCCTACTGAGTTTTGAGAACAGGTGTTTTTCAGAAAGCTTTTCATTGTTTGCATCATCAACTGTTCAACCTGGTACATTTAATTAAAGTCATACTTTAGTTAATATTATAGTGGCAGTAGTATATTTGGACTTCATTCAAAGGAAGAGGGACCAGAAATGAGAAGATCAATGAAGGGACTATTTTTATTTATTTGAAAAATGTTTTATTTGAGTATAGTAGTTTCAGGTGTACAACATAGTGATTCAACTTCTGTATATGTTATGCTTACCACCAGTGTAGCTACCATCTGTCCCCAGCACAGTGCCATTACAGTATCAATGACTATGTCCCCTGTGCTGTGTGCTTCATCCCCATGACTTATTCATTCCATAACTGTAAGCCTGTGCCTCTCACTCCCCTTCACCCATTTTGCCTAGCCCCACCTGTCCCCTCTGGCAACCATCAGTTTGTTCTCTGTATTTATAGGCTTGATTCTTTTTTTATTTTAAGATTTTATTTATTTATTTGACAGAGAGAAACATAGCTAGAGAGGGAACACGAGCAAGGGGAGTGAGAGAGGGAGAAGCAGGTTTCCCGCCGAGCAGGGAGCCCAAATGTGGGGCTCGATCCTGGGACTCTGGGATCATGACCTGCACTGAAGGCAGATACTTAATGACTGAGCCACCCAGGTACCCTTATAGGCTTGATTCTGCTTTTTGCTTATTATTTGTTTGTTTTTTCAAGTCCACATATGAATGACATCTTATGGTATTTGTCTTTCTCAGTCTGACTTATTTCACTTGGCATAATGCCCTCTAGGTCCATCCATGTTACAAATGACATGATCTTATCCTTTTTTTTTATGGCTGTAAAATTCCATTGTGTACATATGCAACATCTTCTTTGACATTGCAAACATACATGACATCCATTCTTCTATTGATGGACACTTAGGTTGCTTCCATATCTTGGCTATTGTAAGTAATGCTGGAATAAACATAGGCATGCGTGTATCTTTCTAAATTTGTGTTTTTGTTTTGAAGAGAGTAAATGAGCTAGGACGTAGGTAATAAAATTCTAAACTAGGTGGGATTGGAAAAGAGAGACTTGGATGGATGGTTGTTGCTCCTCCCATCTTGAGACCGAGGGAGTTCTTTCACTAAATTACCTGTGAGGCACATGTCATGTCTCAGGAGATGCTGTGATAGGAGCACGGTGCCCCCTTAGAGAGCAGGCAGGTGACCAGAGAGCCACACTTGCAGGGATAGCAATAATTGCAATAGCACACAGCTGCTACAGTGAAGGAGCAGTGAAAGGAGCAGCTAAGGAAAAGGAGCACTTATTTGGGAAAATCAAAGAAGCCTTCCAGGGAGGTTGTAGTGTGCGAGCTTAAACTTGAAGGGTGAGTAGGAGTTTTTCAGGCCAAAAGGCAGCAGGAGGACATGACAGCATAGAGATCTAAGAGACCATTTAGAGAGCCACAAGAATCTGGGTTATTTAGTGTTGGGATGTGAGGCTAGATAGGATAAATAGACTTATCTTAATAAAATAGCATTGTATTTGCCATTTTTAAGAGTCTTCTTTTTTAAAGATTTTATTTATTTATTACAGAGAGAGCCTGCACATGCATGAGCAGGGGGGAGGGGCAAGGGAGAGGGAGAAGTAGACTCCCCACTGAGCAGGGAGCCCCACCGGGGCCTGATCCTAGGACTTCCGAGATCATGACCTGAGCAGAAGGCAGATGCTTAAGCAGCTGAGCCACCGAGATGCCCCTGCCATGTTTGTTTGTTTATTTGTTTGTTTGTTTGTTTTAATATTTATTTTATCCAGCTCTAGTACTCTGAACCTTTGTGAGGAGGTATTTCTATTGCCTCTTCTAGCCTGGTGGAAGTACCTTTATTTCCCACTCCCTGCCCGCAAGTACCCTGCCAGTAATAGTCTCTCGCTTCCTTCCACTTTGTGAAATTAAGGAGAAAAGGTAATGAATGATGCCAACAGCCAGAGAGGTAAAGAGAGAAAGCGACCCACCAAAAACCTTTTCTCTGATGAATGCCCAGAACCACTAGGGTTGTCTTATAAAGAGAATACAGCATCAATGCATAGCTTCAAAGCACTTGACTCAAGGGAGGGGACTGTGATAGGAACACAATTATTTACCTTTCCCATAAAGTTTTATGGAACCTGTGAAAATTTCCCAGAACTGTAATATCTAGTGCTAAAGTCCTTTTGTTCTGGTTCTAGCCTTGGTGGTCTTTCTTTCTTTCTTTCTTTCTTTCTTTTTTTTATCTTCTTTACTATGACCCTTACTATAATTTATAACTTAGCATGATTGAAACTTTAAACAGTGTCAAACATGGACTCTAGTTTGTTCCTCTCCCACCTTTTCTGGGCATTCCGAAACCCGCATTGAGGGCTCCCTGCTCAGCAGAGGGTCTGCTTCTTCCTCTCCCTCTGCCCCTCCCCGTCACCCCCTCCCCGCCCCCGTTCGAGCTCTTCCTCTCTCTCTCTTTCTGTCTCCCTCTCCTTTCTTTTTTCAAAATAAATATATAAAATCTCTTTTTAAAAAAAGAAAGAAGCCTGCATTGGCAAATCCTGATTTGAACTATGTGTACTTAGACAGCCAGAGCTAGGAAGCTAGGTTTCCTTTTCACATAGATTTCTTTCCTACAGCCATTTATTCTTTCTGTCTTGTGAACTGGGCCACTGAAACAAAATGTAGTTGTTATCTAAGGACAATGAAAAAGTTAATTAGAATTATATCTAAAAGTTTCTGGGCATTACCAAAGTGAAAGACAAGAGGGACAAGAAGAAGAAGGCTTGCAGAGTATGGTGGGTGGGAGCTGGAGAAAAGGTTAACAGGGGTCAAATACTTCTAACACCTGTTCCAGGTGCCACTTCGTGGGATACGTGCCATATTTTAAGATTAAGTTGAACCACTAGTAACCACTAGTAATCATGTCTGAAAATACACTGGGTGTATTGTTATGCCAAAAATGACAGTTTGTTTTAGTCAGATATTTCTGGATTTAATATAAACAAAATTTGTGTATATACCTGTGCCTCCGTTTTTGGTATTGAGTAGAAAGGGAAACAGAAACCAGCACATTTTAAATGCTAATGAAAATTACAGGTACATTTTTGAAAGGTAGTAAAACATTTAGGATTTAAAATCCCATTATAAATCTAGCCCCCATCAGGCAGAGGTGGCCAAAAGGGAAGGGAAGCGTAAATAGGAACATGGATAAAAAACATTGGATAAAACTGAATTTTTATACTGCACATATAACAGGACGCACAGAAGGAAAAACAGAGTGAGAAATTAGATCTAGAGGCTGTGGTCTCCCATCCAGGTAAACCAAGTACATTCCAATTTCAGGAATTAAGAAGCTTTAATTCTGCTAAAATGTTTTTCCATGACCAGCTAACAAAGCCAGAGAAAAAGAATAGGCACAAATTTACACAAATTTCTGTAATGGTGATAAAAAGTAATTTCTCGGATTGTGAGAAATACTGGATTGAATGAAAGCATTGGCTCATGTTCAAAGTTGACAGCTGCTGTAGAGGTCAGATAGTCAGATTCTGTACTGTGTGTTCCCGCTAATCCTTGACAAGTGGATGGCTTGTCTTTGTCTACATATTTTAGTACCTGCTAGAGGCAAGGAATTCAGCAGTTTACAGGATACCTAACTTTCATTCCTTTCAGTGGCTGGTGTTCTCCAGCCTTCTGCCCCCTATCCTCTTTTTTCTTTTCTGTACACGTTCTCTGATTGCTGGACAATCTTATGTGCCCTGATGTCATTAGGGACCATTCTGTCATGATTACAATCTGTATATCTTGTTCAGACCTCTTCTGAGCTTGGGACTCTGTCGTCCCTCTCTTTCCTTCAATATTTAAGGTGTAGGCCTCACTTTTCCAGCTCCATAAATGTGAATTGTCTGCGTATGTCCAGAAATAATCAGTATTATGGAAATTTGCTTATGTTTAGCAAGTGACCAAGAGACCACTATATAAACACAAGAATGCCAATTAATGAATTTATTAATGTAACTGTGAATAGAATGGAAGCATGCATCATTTGGTCAGCATACTGTCACCCACTAGGACAGTCTTCATGCAAAGCATCACTAAGCCGTGATGGCCTGATGGAGTGTCTTTTTTTTTTTTTTTATAAGGATGCCTTTGCCCACTGCTGCTCTGGATATGAGCAGCCCATTTTAATTTCAGACAGTGTTAGAGGAACACAGGCAAAATCTTGGATGTTAAACTCCTGCTTTTTTCCTCCCAGATTAATGTCACAGTGTTCTGTTAACATAGTTTCTTCAGCCAGAAGAAAACAAAATTGATAGGGTTTCAGTTTTCTTTCTTTTTTCTTTTTTTAAGATTATTTATTTACCTATTTTACAGAGAGAGAGAGAGGGAGAGAGCACAAGTGGAGGGGCAGAGGGAAAGAGGATCTCAAGCAGACTCTGTGCTGAGCATGGAGCCCAATGTTGGGCTTGATCCCACCACCCTGAGCTGAAACCAAGAGTCGGACACTTAACTGAGACAGATCACCCAGGTGCCCCACAAGTTTTCAGCTTTCTTAATTTACATTCTAATCCTGCCTCTCAGAAACTACATCCTGTTTAGTTTTGATTGGAGTTGGGTATTCCAGATATTTTCAGTCACATATTTTTTTTTAAAGATTTTATTTATTTATTTGACATTGAGAAACACAGCTAGAGAGGGAACACAAGCAGGGGGAGTGAGAGAGGGAGAAGCAGGCTTCCTGCTGAGCAGGGAACCTGATGTGAGGCTCAATCCCAGAACCCCAGGATCATGACCTGAGCCGAAGGCAGATGCTTAACGATTGAGCCCCAGTCACACATTTTTTTTTGGAATTACTTATGTTGATAGCTAGTTTCTACCGCTGTATTTGATTCATGCTGAAATTACTCCCAGAGGGTGATTTAATTTTCAAGTCAGGTGGGCGTTTCACCTTGTCCCTTTGTACTGACTCTAAGGCACATTGACATGTATTGCAAACTTCTCCGGCTATGAGCTGACCAGTACAGTGTACTGTATGACATGCATCTTCCATTGTCTTGAACTTTTATGTCTGTTAGGTTAGCCTAATATTAAGATTGCATACATTTTGGCGATGGCCATTTCCCATTTTTAATTTATGTCAAGCTTTGTTCAGCAAAACTCTTCAGTTCTTTATATATATAGCAGTGTGTCACCATTTATGCTAGCATTTACTTTTTTTGAATCCAAATATGATTCTTTACCTTTTCTTTATTAAATTTCATTGGTTAAAGTTAATCTTCTTTTTTTTTTTTTTAATTTTATTTATTTGACAGAGAGAAACACAGCCAGAGAGGGAACACAAGCAGTGAGAGAGGGAGAAGCAGGCTTCCCGCCGAGCGGAGAGCCCGATGTGGGACTTGATCCCGGCTCTCCGGGATCATGACCTGGGCCGAAGTCCATGACCTGAGCCAAGTCGCTTAACCAGCTGAGCCACCCAGGCGCCCTAAAGTTAATCTTCTGTTAAAATCATTTTGGATTTTCATTCTACTGTGCCCCTTTTGATTAGTCTCTCCAGATTCCAGTTTGGGATAAGGGCTTTGAAAAGGATACATCTGATAAGGATTGAATTTTATCCAGTTCATTGATAATATAATTGCCTAAGCCCAGGGAGTCTTGCAGAACTTACTTAAGGGCACTCTGAACTTTGTTGCTTAATCAGTTATAAACATATCCAATACTCAGACCATTTTTCCTCATCTTTCTCCCTTCCTCACCCTAAAAGAAATGGAGAGTGGGGCTTGATCGGTACCTTTTGGAATTATAGAGATTATTCGTCCTTTAGATTTGCCAACAAAAGAAATAAAGTTATTTGGCAAGACTTGTTCCTCCTGAATCCGTGCAGATTTTCAGTGATCACCCATCTTTGTTCAAAAGCCATCTGCTTTATTATCTGTTCTAGAATTTTCCTCAGTCTTATCCTGGATGATAAGTACAGCAGTGAGTGTTTTGTAACATTTTGTAACATCCATGTTCTTTTGTAATATTCACGATCTTTTCTCATTGTGAAAGATTGCGCAGCTTGTCTCCTGTCTTTTAGCGTGGCTCTCTGGCCCTCATAGTTCATCCAAGTACTTTGAGCACGTGGGCCTGAGATATACAAAGCGATCAGCTGGCCAGGTGAGAAGATATGCTGGGTGTTGGGGGCAGTTTTCTTATGGTCTCCTGTGTCCTGGGCTTCAGCTCCTTGGTTGCACATCCACTTTCGGCCTTTGTTTCCCACTCTCCACTGAGAAGAGAGGTGGGGCTCCATGGGTGGGTGGTGGGTTGGCACCCCACTGGGAATTCTCCTCTATTAACACAGGGCTTGTACCTCCCCAGCAAGTATGGTAGAAAATAAAAATATGTAAACTGTAAAGGGGTATGCAAGTGTAATATTTTTAAAAAACAAAACAGAAGTGGTTTTTTTTTCCTGTCCTATGTTAACTACACCGTTTCCCTGCACCAACTTATGCAGGCCGATTGTAAATTTTCCCTTCCAGATGAAAATTCAGAAGCTGCTTTTGTAGCCCCTAATGGTTTTCTTTTCTTTTCTTTTCTTTTCTTTTCTTTTCTTTTCTTTTCTTTTCTTTTCTTTTTTTTTTTAAGATTTTTATTTATTTATTTGACAGAAACACAGCTAGAGAGGGAACCCAAGCAGGGGGAGAGAGAGAGGGAGAAGCAAGCTTCCTGCAGAGCAGGGAGCCGGATGCGGGACTCTATCCGGGGACTCCGGGATCATAACCTGAGCCAAGGCAGACACTTAATGATTGAGCTACCCAGGCGCCCCACCCTTAATGGTTTTCTTTTTTCTTTTTTTTTAAAAGATTTTATTTATTTGACAGAGAGAAACACAGCCAGAGAGGGAACACAAGCAGGGGGAGTGAGAGAGGGAGAAGCAGGCTTCCCGCCGAGCAGGGAGCCCAATGTGGGACTCGATCCAGGGTCTCCGGGATCATGACCTGAGCCGAAGGCAGTCGCCTAACCAACTGAGCCACCCAGGCGCCCCACCCTAATGGTTTTCTTAAGTTCAGCTCAATGTGGGCATCTGGCTTCCTGATCCCATCCTCTTTCTTTTATAGGCATCGTTGTTCTGCGTGCCTCTTCTCTTGTTTCTCTTATCTGTGTCTTTAAAATCTAAGTTTATTGGAGAGCTCTTTGTGCAGCCAGTCTTTTCAGAATCTTCCCCTTTTCACTGTTATTAATATTCTTTGCAGTTTATAACTAGAGTTTTATTTTTTTATACCAAATTATTTTAAGTTTTACTTTTTTTCCACAGGGCTAGGATGAATGGGGGCAATACTGTTTGTTTATACTTTTCTCTCCCATGTTTTTCTGACTCATTCTCTTTCTTTAATTCTCTCTTTCTCTCTCTCTCTCACCCTTCTTCCCTGGATACTTTTAGTGATGTAATTTTAGGAATTATTTACTCTAAAACCTAGAAATGTATTTAAGATTTTATTTATTTATTTATTTTTGAGAGAGAGAGAGAGAGAGAGAGAGAGAGAGAGAAGGATCATAAGCGGGTAGAGGGGCAGAAGGAGAGGCAGACTCCCTGCTGAGCAGGGGGCCTGATGCAGGGCTCCATCCCAGGACCAGGACCCTGGATCATGACCTGAGCTGAAGGCAACTGCTTAACCAACTAAGCCACTTAGGTGCCCTAAAACCTAGAGGATTAAACCTGGTACTTGATCAAGTCCTGAATAGATAAAGAACATTTTACTTATTATTCTTTTAAATTCATTTTCAATTTATAATTCACTTTTTTTCGAAGATTTTATTTATTTATTTGACAGAGAGACATCAAAAGAAGGAACACAAACAAGGGGAGTGGGAGAGAGAGAAGCAGGCTTCCTGCTGAGCAGGGAGCTCAGAGCAGGGCTCAATCCCAGGACCCTGGGATCATGATATGAGCCAAAGGCAAACGCTTAACAACTGAGCCACCGAGGTGCCCCTATAATTTACTTTCAATAGAGTTTAAAACGGACACTGTCTCCAGGGAGATAATCATGATTTCTACCTCCTCTGTATTTTCCTCACAATGTCTGGTCAAATACAGTTATTTCACATAGGCATCGAGTGTAACAGGACCTAAGAAGTGTGAGTTCCTATGGTTATAATTCGGGGTAATCCAGAGTCCTTATGGTGTCTATAAGTGCTTCACATTCTGATACCGCTTATGTTTCTGAACTCTTTTTTTTTTTTTTTTTTAAGATTTTTATTTATTTGACAGAGAGAAACACAGCCAGAGAGGGAACACAAGCAGGGGGACTGAGAGAAGGAGAAGCAGGCTTCCCGCAGAGCAGGGAGCCCGATGTGGGGCTCGATCCCAGGTCTCCGGGATCATGACCTGAGCCGAAGGCAGTCGCTTAACCAACTGAGCCACCCAGGCACCCCCTGAACTCTTTTTTCTTGGCATGCGTGTGCATGTATTCTGTTCTTATCAAACTCATCTCCTAGCTGTTTCTTACAAACACACTGCTGCCTCAGGGCCTTTGCAATTACTGTTCCCTGTGTGGTATCCTCTTCCCCCAGGTTTTGAAACCACTTTTTCTCACCTTGTTCAAACTTCCTTCTCAAGGGAACCTCTCCTGATGACCTTATTTAAAATGTGAAACCTCGCTCAGCCCCTACACTTTCTACTCCCTTCCCAACTAGAATGTAAGCTCCATAAGGGCAGGTGCTTTATGTTACCTGTGTCCTTTTTACCAAGAGCCCCTTGTGGATGCTTAGTAAATATTACTCAATCAAAGCTAGTTTAGCTAGAGTTGTATTCTCAAGAGCTTCCTAAAACATTATGCAGCTTCCCTTTTAGAATCTCAGGCAAGATTTGCTTTTATTTTCTGTGAATGTTCTGTAACTTGTGTTCTCTAATGTCCCACATTCCCAGTCATTGTAGCAAAACTTCAACATTGCTGTCAGGTTTCCCAATACTTCCATTTAATCAGCTAATTTCTTCCCATGGTCACATTCATGTCCAGAATGTTTCTTTCCCTATTTGAGAGATGGGAGGCTTATCAAGGCATTTATCAGATGCCTTGATTTTTAGCTGTGGAAGAATTCTAGCAGATATTCCAAAAGTGGAAGTCTCCATCACAGCTCCATTTATTTCTGTGTCAGCCTCAGTCTCTAGAATATTCCAAATCAGCAATTCTTTATGCTCTAGCTTTCCACCATTGCTCTATTCCAGTTCAGAGTCCTGTCCCATCAAATCCCAGCAATGCTTAATGGTATCATATTTACTTATTTGTAAAATGACAATTTTCTTTCTTTAATACTCATATTCTGGGCTTGTGTTTGTAGGAACCTAATACTGCATTGTCACTAACAACCTTCCAGTTTGTTTTTCTGCAACAAATAATTTGTGAGACCTTTCTCATTGCCATTTTTTTTTTCAGAGCATGACCAGCTACTTTCATAGTCACAATAATATCTAAACTTTTTTTACCTCTTCATTGATTTTAAGCTTAAAGTCTACTTGATCAATGAATCAAAATTACATAGTGACTATATCCAAAGGAAACAAAAACACTAACTCAAAGATGTCTGCACCCTCATGTGCATAGCAGCATTATTTACAGTAGTCAAGACATGGAAACAACCTAAGCATCCACTGATAGATGAATGGATAGAGAAAGTGGGGGGAGGCACCTGGCTGGCACAGATGGTCAAGCATCTGACTTTGGTTTGGGCTTGGGTTGTGGTCTCAGGATTGTGAGATCAATCCTGGTGTTGGGCTCTGCACTCAGTGTGGAGTCTGCTTGGGTTTCTTTCTCCTTCTCCCTCTACCCCTTACCCCTCGGTGCTCTCTCTCTCTCAAATAGATAAATATTTTTAAAAATAGAAGAAAAAGAAATGGTGCAAATACACACACACACACACACACTCTGGAATATTATTCGGCCATTTAACAAAACGAGGAAATCCTACCATTTACAACAATATGGTTGGACCCAAATGGTATTACGCTAAGGGAAATAAGTCAGAGAAAGACAAATACCTATGATCTCACTTATATGTGGAATCTAAACCAAAACAAAACAAACTCGTAGAAAAAATGGCCAGATCTGTGGTTACCAGAGTTGGGGGGAGGGGGACAATTGGAGAAAGGTGGTCAAAAGTTACAAACTTCCAGTTACAAGTAAGTAAGTACTAGGAAGGGAAAGTACAACGTGATGACTGTGGCTGGCACCGCTGTATGATATATGGGAAAGTTGTTGAGAGAGGAAATCCTAAGAGTTCTTATCACGAGGAGAAAAAAGTATTTATTGTAGCTGTATGAGGTGGTGGATGCTAACTAAGGTTAAAACAGTGATCATTTCACAATATATGTAAATCATGCTGTTATGCTGTGTATTTTAAACTCATAGAGTGCTGTACGTCAATGATATCTCAGTAAAACAGGAAAAAGATTACTTAGTGCTTAGCAAAGGCTTTGGATCTACCATTTTAACTGTGTGGCCTGGAACAAATGGAATTACTTACATCTTCTAAACTTATTTTTGTATCTGTGAAAGGCAGTGGGGATGGGAGCTACAGTAAAATAATGCCTTCCTCATAGTATATTCAAATATATTCATCCTCTTCTCAGAATTAAGTGACATGATGATAATGATGATAAACTTCTGTGTTTGGTTTATTGTTTGCCAGTCATGGTTTTAAACGTGTAATATATTGACATAGGGTGTATCAGACATTCAGTGTGTTTAGCATGTGCTCAGCCCACAGAAGCTGTCAGGAAATGCTGGCTTTCATTAGCAATAGCAGCAGTTCTCTGTGTAAACATATTCATTTCTTAGTTTTTACAGGGTATACTTCCTCATCAGCCAAGAGTCCGTCACAGATGCCCAGAGGCTGAGGTATGAACCTGGCATCCCTATGCTGTCATATCATCCTTTAACATTGTCCAGTTGCTAAAAGAAAGCACAAGAAGGCTCACAGTAATCCCTTCAAAAAACTTCTCTTTTGGGGTTAAAGTTAGACAATAATGCATTCATTGACAACCCAGGCATTACACTTTGAAATTGAATACAAATTATTTCTTTAAGCTTAAAGAAAAATTTCAACTTTTAGAATTACAAATGGTGTTGCAAACCGCTTTTTATAATTAATATTTAGTGAATTCCATGTACGTTTTAATTAACTGAGCATAAAATGGGTAAGTTAAAATACATCTTCTAAAAGGGAGGAAGCTTTATGGAGATTTATGCTAAGTGTTGATAGGTTAAGCGTTCTAACACATTACCTTTTCCATGGGAGAAAACTCATAAAGTCATTGAGTAGTTAGGTTCTAAAGTAGCTCTTAATTTTATAGTGATATAGACATGTATACTTTAAGTAGACTCAAAATTATTTGTTGCATATAAACTCTATTTAATGTGACAATTTATATCCATTTCACCCTGTGTTTAGGAAAGGTCAGATAAAAGATGATGTAGAAAGCCCTTTGAAGACTCTAAAGAACTCCATAAGTATGAGCAGTACTACTCTGCACATAAAAATATTTCTTATCAGTTGACAGGTGTCGTCTCTTAACCAACAGCAGCATGGCACCTGAGATTTGCTGATTTATGTAATAGCATTTTATGTATAGGTAGGACTCTGCTCAGGTATTTTGTTTGAATAGGCATTTCTCTTTGATGTTCACTCCAGTCCAAGCACTCTTTCAGAAGACCTAGTACCAGTTCTCGTGGAGATTAGAAGTGTTTGAGATCCTCATTACTACCCCCTTGGAAGAGACTTCGAGAACCCCAGTTATTACCTAACAACTCTTGTCTCTGTTGTTCCAGCTTTGGGACATGGGGAGCCCCTGTCATCACTACAGTGTTATATCTAATGGGCCTCCATAATACTGGGCTGAAATAGTCTCCGACTATATTCCTTCGGACCGTGCTTGACCTGCCCAAATTGCTACAGTGTTTGTAGCAGTATATGTAAGGTAATGAAAGAGAAGCTGGGGCTGCAGTTGATCACTTCAGTCAACAAATATTAGCCCTTTCTTTGTGTGGTGTATCATGCTAAATGCTGTGGGGGACAGATTAAGGTATGGCTCCTGTCCTCAAGAACTGTGGAATTTACTAGATGACTAACATACATGACAGTAAATTCCACTTGCACAGGAGGATGGAATTAAATGCCCAATTGTGAGATGCATAGTAAGTGCTAGACAAATTCTAAAGTGAAGCATAAATAAGGCTGGAGAAATCAAGAACAGCTTTGTAGAAGAGGAAAAATTCACAAGGTTCTTTAAATACAAGTAGAGGGGGAAAGGAAGGACTATTTTTAAGATATTACAGGGTTTGGTGGTAGGGTTGATTATGGTACGTCTGTTGGTTGATGAGGGAGGTGACTGGCGAATAATGGAAAATAAAGTTAAGTAGTTAGGGTGGAACCAAATTATGGGGTTTAATAAAAGCCAGGCAAAGAAGTTTAGATTGGAGTGGCAGAAAGGAGAAGGCTTTAGATGTTTTTGAGCCAAGGAATGACATCATCCCAGTTCTGTAGAAGGAGAAGCGATTTGTAGATGGCAGAGAATGGCATCAGGAAGACCCCCTTCGAACACTGCTGCATTTATGTCACTAACATTGTGATCGGGGCCTGGACTGATAAGATGATGGAAATGAGAATGAAGAATAGTGGGATGGGAGAGAAATTTGGACAGAGTTTTTTAATGAACTTGAAACAAAAGAAAGAGAGTTTAATTGCTTTCCAAGCTTTCTGATTAGAAGAAAGTATGTGCCATGGACAGAAATGGGGTTGGCTGTGGAGGAAAAGTATGTACTTTTGGATGTAATTATATATGAGTTATTTCTAAGGTGTTTAGGTGGAAATGTTCAGCAGAGAAATGTGAGACAGCAGGTTGGATGAAAAGTTAGGGTGTGTTACTCATCTGTGGAGAGTCTTTTGTAAAGGCAGGGGAAAGGATGAGCTCTCTCCAAGAGTTCCAGGATGGAGGTTCAGGGACTGGCTTTTGTGGATAGCTTCTAGTAGATAAATCTGAGGGATCCTCGGATTTGTGTTGATTGATAAAAGGCATGTCAAGCTATTTTAGGAAATTAGAATATTCAAAAAGGTATAAAGAAATAAAGATAACTGTTAACAGTACTTGGTTTTCTTTCCGGTCTTTTTCTTTTGCATATAAAGGGATAGGAAACATATACATATATATGTATACTGTGATACATATAAGTATATATGATTGTATACTATTATATGTTTTGTTGCTTTCCCTTTCATTTAACATTGCATCATGATAATTTTCCCATGTCACGAATGGGTGCTTAAATATACTATTCTGCATTTTCTTTTATCATTTGGATTTGCCATTATTTAATCACGGTTTTGTTGTTAAACATTTAGATTACTTCCAAAGTTTTTTGGTATTATTGATAATAATATAATAAACCTCTGTGAAATATATGCCCATCAGTTGTTACTTAGACATGAGCTCTCTGAAAGCTGAGCTCTCTGTATCCCTAGCATCTAAGAGAATGCCTAGACACAGTAGTTGCTTTATTTAAAAAAAGTTCTTTATTGAATGAAAGAAGACCATTAAATACTCAATTCCTCTGACTTCCTTAATTCTAATTCCACGAGTACTCAGGAACTGTCTGTAGAAATCTGGTTGTAAGGAGAGTGTGGGACACGTATGGCCATAAACAGACGTTCTTGTTTCTGTCACAGTTATATTTGTCATTCTCTGTTAGTAAGTTTGTATTCTGATTTCTGTTGAGGCTTATTTTAACTTTTTTTGGCCTGTAAAGGTGGAGTTACCTTATTAATGCTGATAAAAATCAAATTTCTGAGCCTGTAAGGTTGTGGATTGGGCCTAGGTTGAGAGTCTGAGAGCCTTCACCTTGTAAGAACCCATGGCAGTGCCACATTTCCACATTTGAATTCCAGTGTTACCCTGAAAAGACAGATATCTGACTCTTTTCAAATAATATTTTAACATTTTTGAGATACACAGATGCGTTCAACAACTTTTTTCTTTAAAATATATTTCATTGCCACCCAGAAGTTAATTTTTAAGAGAAATAATGCATGCAAAAGTTTATGATAATCAACTAATCATAAAGAAGTTTTAAAAATAAATGTGCAGTATTTCTGTTTTCTTTCAAGGAGCATTATCATGTTATTTTTTGATGGTAATAAAAGCATATTATGGAGAATTTTCAGATTCAGTTCATAGATTCATTGTACCTAGGGAAAGCTTTAGTAGGAAATTAGAGAATTTCTAATTTTATTAGAAAATGAGTAGAAAAACCTTTTAAGAGATCTGATTTGAAACCTAGATTTTTGTGCTGGACTCTACCCAAGTAAAATAAAACCCTCTGCGTATTCATCTACCATGACCCTAAAACCTGTAGAATACTTCTTTATATTCCATCTAGATCTTTTCTATCATACTTTATGCCTCCCTCATGTTTTGCCTTTTCCCACAATAAAGCTGTGTTCATACAACACAAAATGATGGTTCACTTAGTTCATTTTTTCTTTTAAAGATTTTATTTATTTGACAGAGAGATACATAGCGAGAGAGGGAACACAAACAGGGGGAGTGGGAGGAGGAGAAGCAGGCTTCCTGCCAAGCAGGGAGCCCCACAGGAGCCTGCTGTGGGCTCAATCCCAGGACCCTGAGACCATGACCCCAGCTGAAGGAAGACACTTAATGACTGAGGCACCCAGTTTCCCAGTTTGTATTATATGAAATGCAAGTCCTAAAAGAACCATTGTGTAATTCATCATGTTAAAAGATTCTAGAGTGAAAGAGTTTGGGAAATTTTCTTTGTTCTTTGGGAGATTTACTTGTTTAACCCATTATTCCCTAAATTTATTTCACTGCTGGAACCCATTTGCCTTCAGACATCTAAGAAGAAATGTTTTGTAGAACACACCTGGACAGAAGATGCTTTATATCATTACTTTGTTTTTCTACTTGTGAACCAGTTTGACTCAATTGTTAATTTTCAGTATTTTTGTTTCTATTGCAGGTTTTATTTCTCACATTCTTTATCCTAAATAGTTACTTTCCTAGTCTGAAATGTCTACATTGTTTCAATAATGAGTTCATTATGTAGACTTAGCCACAACTCTTCAAAAAACAAATTTTTAAATATTTCATTTATTTATTTGACAGAGAGAGAGAGAGAGAGAGAGAGAGAGAGAGAGAGAGAGAGAGGTATCACAAATAGGCAGAGCGGCAGGCAGAGAACAAGGGGGGGAAGTAGGCGCTCCGCCGAGCAGAGAGCCCTATGTGGGACTCAATCCCAGGACCCTGAGATCATGACTTGAGCCAAAGGCAGAGGCTTAACTCTTTGAGCCACCCAGGCACCCCAACAATTTTTTTAGGGTTCCTTGCTCATCATGGATCCCAATACAGGGTTTGAACTCATGACCCTAAGATCAGGACCTGAGCTGAGATCAAGAGTAAGATGCTCAGCCTAAGAGTCAGACACTCAACTGACTGAGCCACATAGGCACCCCCATAACTCTTCTAAAAGGAATATGTTAAATTGTTTTTGTTTAAAATGTATTACATACAAGAACATAAAATGTATCTGTGCAGTAATTTCCATGGAGGTTAAGAAATAAAACTTTATCAGTATCCCAAAAGCTTCCTATATGCCTTTCTTCTCTCCATGGCAAACTATTTGTCTTTCATTTTGGTAACCATCCCTTTGCGTATTTACTTATGTTTCACTACCTAGGAATATAGCCTATTGAATGATTATTATTTTTTAGTTTGTTTACTTCTGAACTTTATATAAATGGAAACAGTTTATATTCTATAATTGCCTCTTTTTTTTCCCCTCAACTTTATGCTTGTTTTTGAGATTCATCTATGTAGTGGTACTGCTGTGTAGTTTTCAGTTATAGGACCATAACACACTATTTTTTGTTTGTTTGTTCTTCTGTTGATGATCATTGTATTTTGTTGTTGTTGTTGCTTTTCGTCTAGGGTAACAGTGGCTCAATGACCATCATTAAGTAATGCCCCCTGCACTCCAGGCGTATCTTTTTGGCATATGTCTTGGGAGTGCAGTTGCTTTGTCAATGGGTATGTGTCTGTTCAGCTTTACTGAGGAGTGTCAAACTCTTCCCCAAAGCAGTTGTACCTTCCTCAGCAGTGAATAAGAGTTCCTATTGTTCCACTTCCTCAGCAAAACTAGATATTGACAGCCTTTTAAGTTTTTGCTGATCTAAAGGTGTGAAATGATAGCTCACTGGGGTTTTAATTTTCATTTCCATGATTAGAACTGTAGTTGAGCATCTTGCATTATATTTATGGACCATTTGCGTTTTCTTTTCCATGAAATTCCTATTTGGGGTTTTTGCTCTTTTTAAATTGATTCATAGAAATTCTTCACATATTTCAGATACGTTGTTTAGAACAGTGCCTAATATCATAAGAACTATAAAAGAGTAGCTATTCATGCATATTTTGTTGTATTTTGCTGTATAGTACTTTTGTTGTTTTTAAGTATCACAAATATCTTAAGCTAGTTGGTGGCTTATTTTTCATTCTGTGATGCTAGTGTGTTGTTTTCTACCTTAGTATTTTAATATTTGTATATTTTAATATGCATAAATTAATATGCATGAATTAAGTTTTTATAAAATCTTGAATACATATTCATAATCATGGTGTATTCATGGTGGATGTTAGATTTCATAACTAAAAAAATTTTCCAATCTTCGGTACCATTTTTTTTGTTGTTGTTGCTATGTTTCCTTAACCCCAGGAAGAATTAACCTGTTTAAGCCCCTGTCTAAATTACTATAATTTTATTTTCTGTATTGTGGCCTAGTTGTAGATGCATCTACGTCTCCAAGTGTATTGTGATTATTTTAAATACAAAAATATTTTTGGCTTCAGAATTTTGAAAGTTTAATACTTACAACTTAGGGACTGCTTGAAAATCTGTAACAGCTGCCCATAGGAGATCCAAATGAATCCTAAACTGTTCTTATAGTTGAGTCCGTATGATGTCAAATCACAGACCTAAGTTCTTTGAAATATATAACTTGCTGACCAAACTGTCAATGTATTCCTTTCTTTAGGCTAGTGGTAGTTCAGAGATCTAACTAACGTTCAATAGATTTTCCACACGCTGGAAGGATGGCAAAGGGTCATGTTAAACAGGGTAATTGTCAAGTTAACAGTGATAAGAGAAATGATAATAACAGTTTCTTCCTGCTGCATACTTACCACGTGTCAGGTGCTATTCATTCCAAATGTATTACTTGTATTAACTCCTAAGAACGCCTTTGGTGGATGAGGAAACCGTGGCGCAGACAGATGAATTTACTTCTCCAAGATCCTATAGCTGACAAGAGTGCAATCGGGGATTCCAACTCAGGCAGTCTAGTTGCAATCTCACAAGTAGATTCATAAGATGTTTGTCGACTGGTATTTGAAGAAGAATTAATTACTTTTTTAAAATTAATTTTTAGTTTAAGAGAAGAACTCACCCAAAACTGTTTTGTTAATGTGATGTTGAAAGAATGGGAAACATTTTCCGTGTGGTAGATGGGATCACATACTTTGGGTTAAGAGAATTTTCCTCCTCATAATCCTTATCTTGGATTTAAAACATTCTCATTGGTTCTTGAAACAGTTTTCTTTAGGTTGCTATTATTGCTTTGGCTCTTGGTTATTTCAGATATAATTTTCACTCAGTTGTGGTTTCCTTATTCATTTAACTATGGATTGAGTACCTAGATGAATTAAAATCAGTGGATTTCCTTTTAAAAAATAGAGGGTTAAATGACTAAGTGAGAAGAATGAAGCAAGTTATAGTTTCTTACCCATTCTATTCTGGGAAAAATTAGCAGAGTTGGAACTGCCATGTATAGGAAAGGTAGTTCGTACTGAGGGGATTGGCTACAGCGGGGGATGCTGATGACTCAGCTAGGGTGTGTATCTTAATGGAAAAGTTTTAAAACTTTGCTATGGGATTTAAATATTATGCTTTTTCCTCTATTGCTTCCCCCTCAAGGGAGGACTGGGAAGGTAGCTCTTTTCCCTCCCTTGTATGGTCATACTAAAGGATTGCAAATTAATTAGCCGCATTCAAGGCATCACACAGATTGAATTCCATATTTGTCTTGGAGGGAAGTCCAGATTTCTGTTTGGGGTGATTGAATCCGCTTTGTGAGACTGGGTGCAACTTCCTTGTATTCAAGGGCGGGATCATCTTGTCAACAGCCAGATGCCCTATTAGCCGTAAGTCACTTAGAAGAAATGAGCCTCCCAAAATAGTTTGTTTTAAATGTTTCTCTCTACTCCCCCTTTTTATCACCTCTACCCCACATACATACAGTGCATCAGAGAAATAGCGCACCTGCTTGTTCCTCGGCAGTAGATTCTGTGAGGATTACTTGTAGACATTGTTTTCTCTGTGGATTGGGGACAGAAAATTGCTCTTTAACCTTTTCCCACGTCTCTCTTAAGTACTGAAAACTCAGGCAGTTGAATACAGGCTGTAGAAGAAACGCATTAAGTAAATACTGGGAATACAAAAGTAAATGGACACATTCAAAATTTGGAAAATCCTATTTTCTAAATTAACTCCTTTTATGATTTGAGTTAAAGGTAATATTGATGTGTCAAAAAGAAACTTTACTGCCTTTTTTTGGGTTTGGGGTTTTTTTTAAGATCCTCATGACCTTTATGCAATGCTGACAGACATTTTATGTTTGATTTGATTTGATTTGATTGTTTTTAAACAGCGGTTTAAATTTCTATTTTGCTGATTTCCATGAAGTGGTTATGATTTCTTTCATGGAACAGGTGCAGTATTAGAGGTGGAGTGGTAGAGGCCTTGAACCAGGAGCCTAAGTTGCTGGTTCCATTTCTAAATGTGTCACCTTAGGCAAATATTGTCCGCTTTCTGAACCTCAGGTTTTTCATCTTTAAAATGGATAATAATACCTGCCCACCTACCTGCCCACAGTCTTGCAGAGTGGCAGAGTCTGGGCTACTGACAAACTTGTTTGGGTTGTATAATGTTGGATAAGTACTCTAATGTTGTTGAATAAGTTCTCTGAGCCCAATTTTTTTTTTCTACTGCAAAATGGCAGTAACTTTATGTACCACTTCTTAGGGTTAATGTGAGGTTCAAGGTCAAATGGGTAGGGTAGATAAAATGTTAAGGCTATTACCTGGCACACAAATCTTTTTTTTTTTAAAGATTGGGTTGAGGGGGTGGGGCAGAGGGGGAAGGGAGAGGGAGAAGCAAGACTCCCTGCTGAACACAGAGAGGAGGCAGGGCCTGATCCCAGGACCTTGAGATCATGACCTGGGCCAGTTAGATGTTTAACAGTCTGAGCCACCCAGGCACTCTGTACCTGACACGTAATTCATGTTCTGTTACTTATTATGAATTACACATTTGTCATTATTGTCAGTAACATTTGGGGTGATATTAACATTTTGTAAAGTTCTCTATTTGGAATAGAATAAAATTTACAAGTTTTGATGTTTAGTACCGCAGGCTTACCGCTGAGAAAATCTGAAATTATAAGAAGGTAATAATTAAAGGGCATAATTTTCTAATTTTAGAGTAATAGTCATGACAGCAGGACATTGTTCAGATGATCTACTTTCCTGTGCTTTACTTTTTTAAATTTAAATAGAGATAATAGTTATTGAAGGGAAATAGTAGAGTACCTAAAATCTGCGTTCTAAAGCTGTAGCAGTGTCTCAGTAATCTCTACTAATACTGCCTTGGTTCAAGCCCTCATCATATCCTGCTGGGCCACTGTAATCTCTCCTAACTACCAGGTAAACCTCCCTTCCCTTCTCTTACTCCCTCCTCTGTTCCCCAGACACCAGGAACCATCACCAATTTTATATTCCTGCTCCAACAGTTTGTCTAAAATGGAAATTGGACCTCATCATTTCCAGGCTTAGAATCTTTCAAATATCTTCCTTATCACTTTTCAAGATGCCATCCAAATTCCTTGGTATGGCATTCATGGTTCTTTTCAGTCTGGTCCCTCCTTTCTTATCCAGTGTCATCTCCCACCACTTAACTTTCTCCTTCTGTTTATGAGATTATTTACAATTCCCTGCTCTCTCTCACTTACGAAGGCCTCTGGCATTTTCAACTCCATCATCCCATCATCGCTATCATCTCACTTACATGGTATTGTCATTTGTTTATACATCTGTCTCCCATGATTAGATTGGATCTCGAAAGCAGAAATTCTGTGTCATTTTACTCTGTATTCTACCCACAGTCGCACTGCCTGGCACATGGTATGCATTCCCTGAATGTTTGTCAAATAAATAAATAAGCTAGGGATTAAAGAAATTCCCACTTGGTCATAGTATATCACTAATAAGTTCTTAACTGCGTTCTTTTTTTTTTTAAAGATTTTATTTATTTGACAGAGAGAAACACAGCCAGAGAAGGAATACAAGCAGGGGTAGTGAGAGAGGGAGAAGCAGGCCTCCCGCTGAGCAGGGAGCCCGATATGGGACTCGAACCCGGGTCTCCGGGATCATGACCTGAGCCGAAGGCAGTTGCTTAACCAACTGAGCCACCCAGGCGCCCTTAACTGTGTTCTTAATTGTTCTTTTTTTTAAAGATTTTATTTATTTGAGAGATATTGAGAGAGAACATGAGAGGGGAGAAAGTCAGAGGGAGAAGCTCCCTGCAGAGCTAGGAGCCAGAACCAGGACTCGATCCTGGGACTCAGGATCATGACCTGAACCGAAGGCAGTGGCTTAACCAACTCAGTCACCCAGGCACCCATCTTAATTGTTCTTAATTGTGTTGTACTGTAAGTCAGTTTTAGAAATCCAATAATCATAGTTAAAAGGAAATTTAATATTAGCTCATCCAACCCTTTGATTTTTTTTTTCTTTTTTCAGTTGGATAAACTCAAAATCAAAGACCCTCAGGTAACTAAGATCAGGGCACACGGCTGACTGGTGGTCATGTGAGGACTGACGCTGGCCTGGCTGTTGATCCCCTTGCCATGAGCAGGTCTAATATTGAAATGGGGTTGGACTTTTACTGTGGTAATCATTCAATCATTTATTTTAGTTTGGGGTTTTCTTTGGGGTTCTCTAATAAAAAACTTTATTATGGAAAAGATATACACAATAGGAGAGGACAATGTCTTTCTACATCCCCTCACCAGCTTGAGCTGTTATCAAAGCATGACCAGTCCCGCTTCATCTGCGCCCCCAACCACTCCCTGCATATGATCTTGTAGCAAATCCTTGATGTTCTATTGTTTCAACTGGAAATATATTTTAGTATGTATGGGATATGTTTTTAATCCTTTAAATATAGGTCTCTATATTGGGAAGTCATGATACTTCAAAAAAAATAATGAAGCCTCCCTGAAGACCTGGGTCTGGAAATCTGGCATCCTGTCCTGCTGAGCGGTGGTCTTCTGCCCTGGTGCTCTCTCCTCCCCCTACCTAGCTAATCCCAGGCCCATCACCTTCACTGCATCCTACTCTCTGAGACGCCTTTGTCCCTAGAGAGCTGTGCTTCTTTACTGAAACTCTGTCAGATGCAGGTGGAAGGAAGACAAGAGATGGTGATGATATTAATAAGGAAAATAGTAGAAAATAAGATATGTTTATATATGTATGAAGTTAAGCAGCTTTTAAAAATCCACAAGAAGCCTTTACAGTTCTTTGGCACTTTTGTCATTTTTTTTTCCTCAAGATTGCATTATAAACTAATAGTTGAATATTTTATTATGAATTATTATAAACATATACAGTTACAGATAAAAGTGTAAGGAACATCCATGTGTCTGCTGCACAGATATTAATATTTTGCCAGATTTGCCTTGGATTTTATTAAGTAACAAAATATTAATAGAGTTTGAGATGCCTCCTATACTCTCTCCCTCCTTCCACAGAAATAGCCATCGTCCTGATATAGAATTTTTATTGTTCCAGTGCATGTACATTGAGTAGTGACTTGGCTTTTAAAAAACAATTTTGCCTCTTCCCTTTGACCTTCACAACTCTTAAAGTATGTGGGGAACCGTATAGAGTATTTCTTTCATTTCTAAAAATGTACACCCACCAACCTTCCCAGTTTCACTTAATAAAAGCTATAGAGTAGGATGTGATGTTTTATGATTTATAGTGTATCTGATTAGAAGCAGAGTTCTGAGGCTTCTGTGTGAGAGCTGTTCACACCTGCTGTGTTCTCTGCTTAATTTAAAGTACTAATAATTACCTTTAAAAAGTATGAACAACATGGAGGACTAAAGGGAAGGAACCTCAAGAGGGTTAAATAGTCTTAACTATGATTTAGTGAAACTGCCTTAATACCAATCACAGGTCAGTTTTCTACTCATTTTCAAAGAAAATACCCTTCCTAACATAATGCTCACTGGCATGTCAGTGTAGTGAAGAAATCAATGAGATGCCTTGCTTTGCGTTATCTAATAATGATTTTTAAATTAAATAACTGTAGAGTTTGCATATGATTTAAATTAAAAAAAGAAAAAAGGATTCCACCCTAATTCCTCCCAACCAATATTCCCAGCTATGTTTAATAGTTGTTTTTTCTCCTCGGAAGGAGACGCAGTGCTCATCCTGTTTATTCAACTAAAAAAAAAAACAAAAAAACTTTTTTTTTTTTTTACAAATCTAGTGCTGGTAAAATTTTCTGACTCAATAATTTTGGAAAGAACTACCTCTTTCCACAAATAGATGAGCCCACATACTAGGTCTTCTGAGTGAACTAGTAAATTTCCATGATGTTGGGAAACTGGGTGGAGGCTTTTGTGGATGCAAATCCTATGGAAGAGGGACTTTTCAGATCTCATGGAGGGGAATAAGATAAGATTCTGGTACCAAGTAGTCCCTTGAGCCACAAAGCACTGGGGAGATTTCCCATTGGGTTCCTCTCGTGCAGGCCACAGTTTCTGCGCATCGTGGAGAGTAGCTTCAGCAAGAACAATGGGGAATGCTTGCCCATAGGATCTCAGCCCTTCCATTAGGGTGTTGTAAGTTTGGTTTAGTCTTGCTTTATCAAGCAAATTGAGATCATCACTATTTTTCTTCATGTGGACTTTTAAATAGATGTCATTAAATTTTGATTACTGTGAAGCATTCAGTGAAGCTAGAGCCAAGCTACCCAACCTACTAGTTGTTATTGGGCACTGCAGCCTGCACCCATATTTCCCTGTTCTGAAGCCCTGTTTGTATCACAAAGGCCCACCCAGGCTTATTAGTCACATGCACTGATTATTTCTATGTTAGTCTTGCTCTGTTTGAAAATATAATGGGATCTTAGAGTACTCATATCATCTCTTACTATTTGGATCTCTTTCTACTAGCAAAGAGTCTAGTGTATATCAGGTGATAATGATGCCAGTTATTTGATCAGCCTTACCTGAAGCCAGTGGAACTATTGGCTTAGCTGGTTTCTTCTATTTTTCTGTTTTTGGGCATCCTGAGGCCCTAACTGATGTGCAAACACCACGTAGTAGGCTTATTGAGTTCTTATTTTGTTTTCTGTAATCAGTAACAGACATTGTAATTTGGATGCAGCTTTTTAAAAAGGACTATAAAAAACCATACCCTTCAGTCTGGATCCTTGTCCCCCCACGTGGCAGAAGTATCTCTGTCAAGAACTGAAATCAGAATGGTAATTTGAAGCCCAGGGCTGATGCTGGATTAAACTTTGTTTTTTCCTCTTTTCCAGTGATACATGGGGCGTCTGGTGGCTCAGTCAGTTAGGCATCCAACTCTTGATTTTGGCTCAGGTCCTGATCTCAGAGTCATGAGATGGATCCCTGGTCAGGCTCTGTGCTTAGCAGGGAGTCCGAGTCTTTCCTCCCTCTCTCTCCCTCTGCCCGCCTCCCACTTGCATGCATTTTCTCTCTCTCTCTAAAATAAATAAATCTAAAGAAAAAAAAAAGACAATGCCCAATCAAAATCCCAACAATATTTTTAATTAAATTTTACAAGCAGATCTTAAAATTCATATGAAAGAGTATGTAAAAATTTGAGGAAGGAGAAACAAGGAAAAAGAGGAGAGGCTTGCCAGAGCATATGTCAAAAAATATTTTACAGCTGAAAATAAGTTTGCTTTATGTGTGAGAATTCATGCATGGATGGATAGATAGATAGATAGATAGATAGATAGATAGATAGATTGATTAATGGAACAAAGAAGAGTCTCAGAATGGACTGTGATGAGATGATTATCTAGTGCAAGTTCTATAGATGGTCATATTTACTCCTAAGTCTTAGTGCACATATTTTTTTCCTAGTTTTAAAAAATGTCCACTAGGGGTGCCTGGCTGGCTCAGTCCGTAGCACAATCGACTCTCAATCTTAGGGTTGTAAGAAAAATTAAAATCTTAAAAAAAAAGTAAAGGTGTACAACATGATATTTAAAAATACATAAATAAAAAAATGTTTGCCATATTCTTAAGTATGACTCTTTAGCTTTGTGAAAGCTTGAGGTGTTATTTTTCCATACATTTTATAATGGAAAGAGGTTAGGAAAATCAAATTTGTAATAATGAGCATGGTACTTTCAGGAACAAAGTACTCTGTAAAGCAGGGCTTACTCATTTGAAAATAAAAGTCAGATGAGAGACAGTACAGTTAAATGGATTATGAGCTTGGGCCCTGATACAAGGCAGACCAGGTTCCATTCACTGGTTGTATGTCTTTGGGGTGGCGACTTAACAACGTCTTTGTTTCCTCATCTGTTAAGTCTGGGAATGTCTGCCTCACAGAACTGTGAAGATGAGAGATTGTCATGCCTATGAAACGTGTGGCCCTGTCCCCAACCTAGGGGAGTCATGAGGATTTCAGAAGGGCAACCTTATTCTCAGTGTTTCCCTTAGCAAATGGACTGAAAATTTAAGAGATTTGGATTATGGAATGATGAGAATCAAAGGAAACCAGTGCTGCTTCTAGCTACCTTTTTCCTATTTGCTATGAGAATTTGGAGAAGGTAACTTCTGCAATTGAAGTTCTTCGTTTTTATGGAGAATCTGAGAGAAATAAATGGGTTTGAATTTCAGTAGGAGAGATTTTGGTTAGATGTAAGAGGAACATTCTGATTTTTAAGGCTTTTAAACAGATAAAAGAGACTCCTCTGTCCCCACTCTGGAGACCTTTCTGGCTTTCTGAGGTTATTTCAGGGCTCCTGGGAACCCATCTAGAAGCAGCTTAAATGTGGACTTCAACCCTAATATGACAACTTTGCTGAGTTTCTAACTGCCACTCAGTGTTGGTTAATCCTCCCGCTCACACAGTAAAACATTCTGATACTTTCACCCTATTTAGACAAGTAAGTGATGACAGCATAGGCTAGACTACATATTTTAAATAAATATGTGAAATATTTGTAAAAGTTCCCCAAAGATTATTAAACTCTTTAAACAGTTTGTACAGCTGTTGAGCAAGAGGGCATGTTGAGTGAGAGGAAGGTTAACATAGCCTCATTTCTGGGAGGATGGGCTAGTAGATTCTTTTAAGTTTCCCTAAAACCAGGAGCTACACAGTACTTTCAGATTTATCAAAAATAAGTAAGGTGATCATGTAAGAAGAGACCAGTATTTCTTTTGAGTGGTCTTCAGGAGGTTAACAGATTTATTTTTGGCTTTAGCTTTGTTGAACTAGTTGAGTCTGATTGTAAAAGGTAAGGAGTGATGTTAGAACAATAGAATAATAGCCCTGGAGTCCATTGGATTCAGATCCCAGCTCTGCCACCTTCTAGCCTCTTGGAGCCTCACTTTCTCATTTCTTAAAGGGGAAATACCTCATACGGTTGTGAAGATTAAGTGAGATGATGCACACAGTACTGTCTGGTGCGAAGAGGGTAAGGTGCTTAGTGATGGTAGCCGTAGCCACAGTGATGACAAGTGATAATGAAAATGACATTGGTTAGTTGCTTCCCAGAGAATCATTGTCTATGCTGGGAAGTCTGCTGAAGAGTAAACTGGCATTATTTTAAAAAAGAAATTATGTATGTGGTCTAAATAAATAGAGTCCAAACAATAAGGTCTTTTTGTTTTCACTATTTTAAATTTTAAATTTTTAGTTCAAGTTAACATATTACTTTCAGGGGGCACCTGGGTGGCTCAGTCGTTAAGCACTGCTGCCTTCGGCTCAGGTCATGATCTTGGAGTCCCAGGATCAAGCCCTCACTGGGCTCCCTGCTCGATGGGAAGCTGGCTTCTCCTTAAATAAATAAAATCTTTAAAAAAAAAATTACTTGCAGAGGTAGAATTTAATGATTCGTCAGTTGCATGTAATACCCAGTGCTCATTACATCACATGCCCTCCTTAATGTCCATCACTTAATTACCCCATTCCCCCACCTCCCCCTCCCCTCAAACAACCCTCATTTTGGTCTGTATATTTAAGAGTCTCTTGTGGTTTGTTCATCAGTTTTGTTTCTTAAATTCCACAAATAAGTGAAATTGTATGATATTTGTCTCCAAATAATAGGGTCTTAATGTTACATCCCAATAACAGAAAATCTTACTTAGTCTGGAAAATGCTTTCTACGTACATACTCAACTTCTGAGTTGTGTGATAGTAGTTTTGATTTGATCTTACTGATCTGTAGGAAAGTGCCCTGTTTCTAATAACTATAGTTTTTACATGAACTAAAGCATTCTTTGACTTTTTTTCATAAGTTGTATAAATGAAAATCATTTAAATATTGGTATTAAGGTATGATTTAAAATAGCTAAAATGGGGTATGATAATTATATTGTTAAACTATAGTCTTAGTCTCTTAAAGAATGAATTTTTCAATACAAAAGTGGGCAAAGAACTTAGGCAGCTTATAAAAGAAGAAATAATTATTTAAAATATATGAAAATATGCTTAACTCGTTTTAGTCAAAGGACTGTGTAAGCAACAGTAGGATTTTTTTTTTAAGCCTATCAGGCTGACAAAGATTAAAAAGATGGACAGTGCCCAGTGTTGCCTCTTTCTAATATCTGTAGATGTTCAGTTGGCACTATTTCTCTGGAAAGGAATCTTGCATTATGTATCAAAATTTGAAATGTGAATATTCTTTGAATCAGCAATTGCACATCGGAAGAATATAATAAGGAAATAAGAGAAAGAGTGCCCAGTCTGTGATCGGAGTATGTTCACTGCAGCATTGCTAAAAATACTTCCCCCAAATGGAAGCCATCTAACCATTTGTTAGTGGACATTGGTTTAAAACTATGGCACCAAAGAAAATGGAGAGCACTGTGGTCACTAAGTTCAGATCCCAGTTCCACCACAGTTAGCCATATGATCTTAGGCAAGTTACTTGATCCAGCTGAATCTTTCTTTCCTCCTATGTAGGAATAGTAAAAGCACATGCTTTTCAGGGTTTCTTTGAGGGTTATGTGAGATGATACGCATAAAGCACAAAGCAACTCACTGTATGTTGGAAAATGTTATTACCATATTCTCCTTAAAGAAGAGAAAGTGGGTGTGTTTATATTAAAATAGTAAGGGAAGATGCGAGGTACAGAGCAGTTTATATGAGCCCGTTTGTATTCAAAACTCTATGTGTGTGTGTTTGTATACATGTTGTTTGGGAAGGTCATCAGAACAACAGTTGACGTTCAGTGAGCATATGATTGAGGTTCGGGCACTGTTCAGTGTTCTAACATCTATCCATCAGCCACTTTATTAAAATTTGTTAATACATTTTAAGTGCTTGTAACAATACCTATACTTTGGGAAGTACTTAATGAACATTGGTTATTAATTCTCACATACCGTCATTATCTCTGTTTTATGGATCCGGACACTGACACCCTGCGAGCTCTCAGAGTCCATCAGTGACAGAGCCAGAGTTGAAATCCAGGCAGGGCCACGCTAGTCTGGTGCCCAACAGTTAAAACCGGATGGTATGGGAGGTCGGAGTGTGAGGTCACTTTCACATTGCACTTTACATGCTTCTGGATATTTTTACATTTTTAGAGGAAACATTTCGTTTTCATAAATAGAAAAAAGTTATTTTTAGTTTGGAAAGAAAAAAAGGTAGATTTTTTATATTTTAGAATTATATTTCACGTTACAGAATACCTAGGGCAGACAACTGAATACAGGTACACTTAGCTTTGCCCTCATGCTCAGGGGTCATGGACAAGGAGTGCCCATGATTCCATGTGGTATATAAGATCACTTTGGGGAGTATTTTTATGAGGAAATAATCACTGATCAAGGTAGAGTCCCAGGCTGAATTTAGATCACTTCAGGTGGTTAACTTCTGTAATCAAAATCCTAATCGATTTCAAGAAGGCCTTCGTCATATTATTTTGGGCTTTTTTTTAGAAAGTTTCGAGTACAAATGTCATTCTTCAGTCATCTGAAAAGAAGGCAAAAACCAGTTATTTGATCCACAGATCTGTAATCATAAGACAGTAAACAGTGATTTAGCATTGGACTTGGACATTAGTGCTAGAGCTCCTGGACACCATGTAGTCCAGAACTTGGCCCTGGCTGCCCATGTCTTGAGAGCCAGCTTCTCTGCAGGGCAGTGAGGAGTCCCAGAGCTGCCACCGCGCCGTGGACTCTCCCGCTAGACGGGGAGCTGCACGTAAGGGTCGAGTCCTGCTAGACGGGGAGCTGCACCTAAAGGTCGAGTCCCGCTAGACGGGGAGCTGCACCTAAGGGTCAAGTCCCGCTAGACGGGGAGCTGCACCTAAAGGTCGAGTCCCGCTAGACGGGGAGCTCCACCTAAGGGTCAAGTCCCGCTAGACGGGGAGCTGCACCTAAGGGTCGAGTCCCGCTAGACGGGGAGCTGCACCTAAGGGTCGAGTGACTGTTTTTAGTGCAGGCTTTTCCAGCCCATGGCCAAATGACCATGGGCCGCACCGCTGTAAAATGAGGGAGATGGATTAGATAATACAGCTTCTGTTTTCGAGTTCTGTGAGTCTAACAGTCTTGCATGTTGGAGAACTACATTTGCCGCCTTAGACCGTTAGTGAAATCCAGAAAAATGTTGAACGGAATTGAACCCATGAACTGATTTATGGAAGGATTTGCCAGTATACTCACTTGAATTACAGGATATCCTTGATGACAACAAACTATACAGTTTACTTTTTATTCCATCATAGGCATTTTTTTTCCCTCGCCTGTATTTGTTTTCCAAATAAACCAGAATTGTGTTCTAAAGATCACAAGTCAATAAAATGGTATGACCCCATTTGATACTTAGCTGTTGTGGTATTAGTTATAAAGGCCAGTGGCACTAAAAATGTTTTTTTCTGCCTTAAAGATTTAAGTGCCTTAAGTGAGGTGGAGTAACTTCTGGATTTTCTCATGGTTGCAGAAGGCAAGTCCTCTGTGTGTTTAACACAATATCTAAATCTTATGAGTCACATGGTATGTCTGCTTTCAGCCGGAAGCAGTTTTCATTGGTCACTTGTGATGGTCAAAAAGCCTCTTGGGAGAGTTTAAATGACTCAAAATAGCTAAAAGTAACTCAGAGCTACTTACATCTTAAAATTGTCAGCTTAGTGATACCATGTTTTATTTTTAGTCTAATCCAATTTTTGCCCTCAAAAAGCATTGCTGTTTCTGGCTCTTATGATGTTAAAGTAGTCTGATCTCTTTCAGTAAATAGTTGTCGTTTGAAAAGGAACAGCAAACAAGATAACAGTAATAATTTTAAAACTAAAATTAGGGACTATAAAAGGAATTGGTACAATGGACGAATCCACGTCTCTCTCGAACCTCTTCAGTGACATTAGAGGCTTTGAATATTTTTGAGTGAATGGGAAAATTCAACCGTGAGTTTATATTTTTAATTAGTCATTTCTGGGAAACTGGTTTTTTTTACATTCTCACTTAAGCTGAAGTCTATTTTTAGGTTTCATTTGGGTGTGAAGGTCAGCCTGTTTTTCCCTCTCCCTCCCATTCCCATCCCCATCCCTATTAGATGCTTACTTTAAAGAAAGTGAAAAAGGTGGGAGTTCAGAGATGAGCAGCAGTTGGGCCACCGAGTGATGGATGTGTGTGGGCTGCTCCTCTTTCCTTTATGTGCGTCACACCACCTCTTACCACTTCAGTGGTCTTCTCTGGTCACACCAAACCTTCACCTTTTAGCACACAATAGGCCTTTTTGGTTGTACTGGTGCTTTGAATCAGGCTGTATCTCCTTTAAAGAAGGAGTAAAGGGGAGTGTGGGGATCTTTGACGCTAGAGCACTCATTTTGTCCTTTATGATTTTGGAATAGTTCCCTTACCTTCAGTAAGAGTTGAAGTTAACTTAGTTAAGATTTGTGCTTCCCTGTGTTTTGATTTTGAGATGGACCTTTGGAGTCCCCAGTAGACAAGCTGTTTAAGAGAGTGACAAACAGTTTGGGCCCTTGTAGACATGCACAAGCATAAACCATGAAAAATCTGTTTTCCTAAAAAGAAGTGTAAGATATGACTAGAAAACTTTTCAGAATTCTCATTAGTCTTGTGGCTTGTATTAAACTTTATTCCATGACTCAGGCTCTTTCTGCTGTTCTTCATTATCCTCCACTAAACCAGAACTAAGAATTTGGTTCATAGGAAAAAACTCCCACGTACAGTGGTACCTGGAAAACCATCTTTGTGGGCTGAAAAATTCAGTTTGATTCCCTTTTACTGCTCCCACGTCTGCCCTCACACAATTACTCTGAAGTACTTTATTTTTCTTATTATAAAAATCATTGTTTTCCCATTGTAAAAAAATTGGAATCTTTAAAAAATGATAAAGGACAAAATATAAACTATCCATAATTTTATGCCATAATTTACCCCGTTTTCCCCCCATATTATTGAGTTCATATTTTACCTGTAGATAGAACTTTGTATCCTGTTTACTTCGTATGATTTCTCATGTTAAATTTTTTTGGAGGAAATTTTCTTCAATATTTCTGTGGTATTTCATGCTATCATCATTTCATCAATCATTTCACCTAATTTTAGACATTTGCTTTATTTGCTATTTTAAATAATGCTTTGATTTAAAAGCAAATCTATAAATCTTTGCTGCAATTTTTATTATTTTCTTATGATAGATTCCTAAAGGTAAAGTTATTATGTCAAAAAACCCTACAAAACACTAAGGTTCTTAATACAAATTGCTATCCCTACCAAAAAGGCTTATTTTCCTATCAGTTAACATAAGCACAGGGAGTGATAGCATCAAGGTGGTAACAGATGTTTCCAACTTCAGCCTCCTTTGTAAGAAGACCAGCTAGCAACTACCTATAGACAACACCATTGTAATAATCCCAGAACCCAAGTATGAGGCTCAAGCAACTCCCTGTATCACAGAAACTGAGAAGAACCACGTATTCTGACCTCACTGACCTCACTGACCTCACTGCACCACTCCCCTGCCCCCCACCCTGCAGGCCGGCACAGTTGCTATACTGAGAGGGTCCCCCTGGGCCTATGATTTTTCCAGTGACAAAAAGAGCCCAAGGTGGACATCCAGCTCCTCCAGCATTGTGGGATATATTCAGGGCTGCCCTGGATCAAGTCTTACCTCCAGGGGTCACTGGGAAAATCTGCAGGGCTCTACTCCTGAGGATTAGATAGACAGAGGAGGCTGGTGTTCATACCACTCAGGGCTCAAATCTTGGTGGACGGTATTCCTGCTTACAGTGGCGCCTGAGCAGAGACCCCAGCCAGCTGCTCTGTCCATCTGTAGTGCTAAATCATCGCCCTTGTCTATGAGGGAGCTTGATTGACAGCTCTGCCTTATTTGGGCCTAGCCAACAAGCCATACTGAGTATGAAGCCGGTTCTGTGGCCCCACACGGGTAAGGAAGCACATTCACAACTCTGTCCAGGTGCTGACTCTGTTCCCATCTGGCCAAAGTATCTGTGCAGTGACAGGGCCTATCCTATAGCCCCCTTGGGCAGGGAGTCAAGCCAGCAGCTCTGGTAAGTGTACTATAAGGTATAGCCTCTGGCAGTCCATTCCTGGGGAACTTGAACAGTGAGCCTGGACAGCTCTAGAGTGCAATCTGTGGCATTACCCAGTTGCTGAGCCTACCCTCCAGTCCTGCCCTACAAAAGAGCACAGCCTATGGCTCTGCCTGATTATTGAACACAGCCTGCTGCCTCCCCCAGGCAGGGAGCCCAGTCAGTGACCTGTCCAAGTGGGAGCATAGCCTGCAGCCTCACCTGATGAGGAAGCCTGGACAGCAGCCCTATCCATTTGCAGAACACAATCTCTAGCCCATCTAACTGAGGAACACAGACAGAGCCCCTCCCAACCAGAGAACTCAGCCAATGATCTTCTCCAACAGTGGATGGAGCACAGCCCACAGCTTACCTGATTGTGAAGTGCAACCTGAGATCTTGCCCAGCCTAGGGGCACAGCCTATAGTCTGTATGATTCCAGAGCATAGCCAGAGGCCCTGTCCAACCACAAAGAGCTGTCTTCAGCCTTCCTCAATGTGGAGTCCAGCCAGCACCACCATTCAGTCAGGAAGGACAGTTGGAGATCCCACCCAAACAGAAGTGATTGCAGAGCCCAGGCCATAGCCCTGCCCAGCCTGGGAGACCAACCAGTGGTACCACCATGCCAGGGAACATAGCCTGGGACCTCACTTGACTAGAGGTAACTGTAGAATCGAGCTAGTGGTCCCACCTGACTTCCAGCACAGCCAGCAGCTCCACCTGATCAGGGAGCCCTCTCACTGCCCTTGCTTGAATGTGGAACCCAGCCAGCACACTCACCCAACCACAGAACTCACCCAACCCTAACTTCAGAGCATGGGCAATGGTGTCCCCAACTAGAGACCCTGATAGGAAGTCCTCCCTGCCCACAGATACTACCGGCTGATCTGTCCAGTATTCCAAGCCGAGCTGACTGATGAAGGTCTTTCCCTGCTGAACCTGTAAATCTGAGGGAAGAGGCCAGTTATACTTAAATGGCAGATACCAACACAAGGAATCAGGGAATATGAAGAATCAGGTAAACATGACACCACTAAAGGAAACTAATAAAACTCCAATAATTGACCTACAGAAATGGAGTCTGTGAACTATCTGACAAAGTATTCAGAATAATCCTCTTAAAGAAGCTCAGTGAACTACAAGAACAAACAGACACGCAACTAAATGAAATTCAGAAAACAGTGCATATACAAAATGAAAAGTTCAACAAAGGTTTTTGATAGAAATTATTTTTTTAAAAAACCCAGAAATCCTAGAGCTGAAGAATATAATGAACTCAAGAATTCAGTGCAGAGCTTTCAATAATATACTTGACAAAGTAGAAAGAAGAATTAGTGAATTGAAAGATAGGTTATTTGAAATTACCCAGAGGGGGGTAAAAAGAGTGAAGCAAGTCCACAGACTTACAAGTCACAGCTAGGAGATACAAATATGTATTATGAATATATATATTATTATGAATACCCAGAAGAGAAAGGGACAGAAATCAGATATCTGTTTGAAAAAAGAATGGCAGGGGTGCCTGGGTGGCTCAGTTGGTTAAGCCTCTGACTCTTGGTTTCAGCTCAGGTCATGATTTCAGGCTTGTGAGAGTCTGCACAGAGTCTGCTTATCCCTCTTCCTCTGCTCTTCCCCCTGCTCTCCCCACCCCTCTCTCTGTCTGCCTCAAATAAATAAAATAAAATCTTTTAAAAAATAAAGCAAGAATTGCAGCAAACTCTCCAAACTTGGGGACAGAAATAGAGATCCAGATCAAGGAGGTGCAGTGAATCTCAAATAGATTGAAACCAAAAGGGGTTATACCAAAATACATTGTAAATTGTCAGAAGTCAAAGAAAAAAGAGAATTTTGTAAGCAGTAAAAGAAAAATAACTTGTTTATACAAGGGTGCCCTTATAAGACTATAAGTGACTTCTTAAAAGAAACTTTGCAGTCCAGGAGTGAATGGATGATATATACAAAATATTGAAAGAAAAAAAACCCTGTCAACCAAGAATACTATATGCTCTAAAGCTGTCCTTTACAAATGAAGGAGAATGACTTTCTGAATCAACAAAAGCATTACCCCTAGACCTAACTTACAGGAAATGTTAAAGTTGTGTTCTTCAAGTAGAAATAAAGGAATTCTAATTAACATCATAATAACATGAATGTGTAAAACTCCCTGGTCACATTTTTTTTTAAGGTTATTTGTTTATTTAACAGAGAGAGAACAACAGGGAGAACATCAGGCAGAGGGAGAGGGAGAAGCAGGCTTCCCACTGAGCAGGGAGTCTGATGCAGTGCTCAATCCCATGAACCTGAGATCATGACCTGAGCTGAAAGCAGACACTTAACTGACTGAATCACCCAGTTGCCCTCAGTGGTCACATTCTTAAATATTATAATGGTGGCACATAATTCACAACAAAATTCACAACCCTAGTTTAAATATAAGCATCTTAAAAATAAGCATAACTATAAAAACTTATTGAATACACAATATCAAAGTGATATAAATTAAAACACCAATAACCTAAAATGTGAGGGGTCGAGAAGTCAATGTGTAAAGTTTCTGTCAGCTATTAAAGTTGTTATTACCTTAAGATAGGATGTAAACTAATGATATACTTTGCATTGGCTAATTGAACATAATAGTAAAGAAAATAGGATATTATTAATGTAAACCTCATGATAAATGAAAAACCTATAGTAGAAACACAAAAGATTATCATGAAGGCATCAAACCATACTGCCAAAAAAAGAAAAAGTCATCATTCATAAAACAAGTAGCAAAAGAGGAGGCAAAGAAGAAAGATTATAAAAGGGGCACATGGGTGGCTCAGGTCATGATCCTGGTCCCAGGATTCGGCCCCACATTGGGCTCTCTGCTTGGTGGGAAGGCTGCTTCTCCTCTACTCTCCCTGCTTGTGTTCCCTCTCTAGCTGTGTTTTTCTCCGTCAAAGAAACAAATAAAATCTTAAAAAAAAAAAAAAAGGTTATACAAAACAGAAAACAACATGATGGCAATATTAAGTCTTTCCCTTAAACATAAATGGATTAAATTCTCCAATCAAAAGACACAGAACGACCCAATGGATTAAAAAACAAGATCCAGGGGTGTCTGTGTGGCTCAGTTATTAAGCATCTGCCTTCGGCTCAGGTCATGATCCTGGAGTCCCGGGATCGAGCCCCCTGCATCAGGCTCCCTGCTCGGCGGAAAGCCTGCTTCTCCCTCTTGCTCCCCCTCCTTGTGTTCCCTTTTGAGCTGTGTTTCTTTCTGTCAAATAAATCAATAAAGTCTTTTAAAAAAACAACAGTGAAACAAGATCCAATAATGTGCTATCTACAAGAGACTCATTTAATCTTTAAGGATACACATAGACCAAGAGTGAAGGGTTGGATAAAGTTATTTCAAGCAAATGGTAATCAAAAGAAAGCAGAGGTAGCTAAACTTAAAACAGACAAAATAGACTAAGCTAAAAATGGTCAGAAGAGATAGAGAAGGTCATTATGTATGATAAATGGGTTAATTAAGAATAACAACTGCAACTAATTATGCACCTGACATCAAAGCACCTAGTCTATAACACAAATACTAACAGAACTAATGGGAAATAAACAGTTATGCAATAATTGTTGGCAACTTTAATATCCCCTCTCAATAGTGGATAGATCATTCAGACAGAGAATCAATCAGCAGATAGCAGATATGAATAACAATAAATCAAATGGACCTAACAGACTAAAACAAAACATGCTATCCATTAGGCCACAACACAAGTCTTAACAAAATCAGGAAGACAGGAATTATATCAAGTATCTTTCTGACCACACCGGTGTGAAACTAGAAATCAGTAACTAATAAGAGGAAAGCTGGAAAATTCACAAATACATGAAAATTAAACAAGGCACTCCCGGACAACCAGTGGATCAAAGTAGAAATCAAGAGGAAAAAAAATTTAAGATATGAAACAAGTGAAAATGGTAACCCAATATACCAAAACTTATGGGATGCAGCAAAGGCAGTTCTAAGAGTTTATAGTAAGTTTATAGCAATAAATGCATACATTAAGAAAATGCATACATTTTTAATGCATACATTAAGAAAAAAAGAAAAATCTCAATTATCATAACTTTACTCCATAACTGTACTCAAGGGACTACAAAAAGAAGAATAAACTAAGCCCAAAGTTAGCTGAAGGAAGGAATTAATAAAGACCTGAGCAGAAATAAGTAGAGATGAGAAAAACGATAGGAAAGTTTAACAAAACTTTTGGTTGGTTTTTTGAAAAGGTAAACAAAAATGAGAAATCTTTAGCTAGACTAACCAAGAAAAAAAGAGGATTCAAATAAAATTAGAAATGAAAGAGAAGATATTGCAGCTGATCCTACAGAAATGCAAAGGATCATAAGAGACTACAGTGAACAATGAAATGCCAACAAATTAGACAGCCTTAGAAGAAATAGATGAATTCCTGCAAGCATACTATCTACCAAGACCAAATCCTGAAGAAATAGAAAGTTTGACCAGACCAGTAATGAGTAAGGAGAGTGAATCAGTAATCAGAAATTTCTCAGCAAAGATAAAGTTTAGGACATAGGATGATATATATAAGGAACTCATGTAACTCAATAGCAAGAAGAGTACATAATCTGATTAAAAATGGACAAGATTTGAATGAACATTTTTTCCCCCAAGGAAGATATTCAAATGGCCAGCAGGTAAATTAAAAGGTGGCTAATATCACTACCACCAGAGAAATGCAAATGAAAGCCACAATGTGGTATTGCTTCATACCTGTTAGAATAGGTATTATCAAGAGATAGCAAGTGTTGGTGAGGATGTGGAAAAATAGGAACTCTTTTTTTTTTTTTTTTTTTTGAAGATTTTATTTATTTGACAGAGAGAAACACAGCTAGAGAGGGAACACAAGCAGGGGGAGTGAGAGAGGGAGAAGCAAGCTTCCCACCGAGCAAGGAGCCCGATGTGGGGCTCCATCCCGGGCCTCCGGGATCATGACCTGAGCCGAAGGCAGTCGCTTAACCAACCTAGCCACCCAAGCGCCCCGAAAAATAGGAATTCTTATCAGTGTTGGTTGAAATATAACTGGTATGGAGGTTCCCCCCCAAATTAAAATGGAACTACTGTATGTTCTAGTAATTCCATTTGTGGGTATTTGTCCAAATGAAATGAAATCATTGTTTCAAAGAGATAGCTGCACCCCTATGTTCATTGTATCATATTCACAATAGCCAAGACATGGAAGCAACCTAAGTGTCTACTGATGGATGAATGAATAAAGAAAATGTGGTATTTTGATATAATAGAATATCATTCAGCCATAAAAAAGGACAGCTTGACATTTGTGACAACATACATGGACCTTGAGGACATTATGCTAAGTGAAATGAATCAGACAGGAAAAGACAAATACTGTATGATCTCACTTATATGTGGAATCTAAAAAAAGTTGAACTCATAAAAATACCAGTTCAATTGGTTGTTGCCATGGGCCCAGGGATAAGGACGGTTGGAGGAGGAATGGGTAGAGGTGGCCAAAGTGTATAAAATTTCAATCATAAATTCTGGTGATGTACTGTACAGCCTGGTGACTATAGTTAACAATACTATATTGTATATATTTGAAAGTTGCTATGAGAGTAAATCTTAAAAATTCTCATCACACACACACAAATTGTAGCTATACGACATGATAGATAACTAACCTTACTGTGGTAATCATTTCATGATGTATACATATATTGTATGTATGTATCAAATCATTACTTGGTATGTGTTAACATTACAAAATGTTATATGTCAGTTACATCTCAATAACTCTGGGAAAACACACACACAGAAACATAGATGGTATATGAGAAAGTCATTTTATGATAGCCTGGACCCTTAGAAGGTTTCCCCCTATATTATTGTGATTTTCACATAGGGAACATATGTATTATTTTAAAGTTTCCATATGCTTGATTTACTTGGGAAAATTGAACATTTTCTAGATGTTAGCTATTTTTACTTATATATTGTCAATCAGTATTATTTCTTTACTAGGGTCCTTATTTTCCCTTTACAACTTTAATGTTTAAAAAGCTGTGTTCAAGCTTTTCATATATTTTAAGAAATGAATTTGTTATTTTTAAGACATACCTTTATACTTAAATATATACTTTTAATACACACTTTTATTTTGCAATTTCCCCCAAATACTGTCTTTTACTCTTGTTTGATATCCATGTATGTAGATTCCAAATTCTTATATAATAATATGTAGCACTATTTTTATTGTGATTTTTAAAATACAGTTCCTGTCAATTCAAAGATCAGATAGTTACTTTTCTATATTTTCTTGTAATTTTTTTGAAGTTACACTTTTCTTTTTACTTTATTCCTCTTTTCTTTCCTTTTTTCTTCTCCTTAGTTTTTATGTTCACACTTTTGAACCATTTGAATTTATTTTGCCCCTTGGAGTGGAATGAACATCTGGCTTGCTTAAATAGATAGCCACTTGTTCCAACACCATTAATTGAATAATTCTTCCCCTCCTTCCACAATCTATGATTAGATTTCCTCATAAAAAGGCTAACTTTCTTTTTTTTGGACCAAGGTATTTTTATGAATGTTGTTCTTCATCCCCTTCTCTTTGGTACTTTCAGGAACAGGATTTTTCCATTTCTAAATGTAAATCTTTAGAATTCACATTTTAAAGCATAAATTTTAAACTGAGTTTGGTGACATAACTCAGAATCAGACATAAACTTATTTTCTTTCCTACCGACTTAGCTCTTCTTATAATTCCTATTCTTACTAATGATATCACCATTTACCCACTCATCTCAATCTGAAACCCAGAGGTAATTACAGATTTCATCTTTCCAGTTGAATATCTGCGGCTGTCTTTTAATCTTTTCTGCTACTATCTTAAATTAGGCCCTCATTATCTTATACCAAACCAAAGATTGTGATTTCAGCTGCTTACCAGAAGCAGTCAGGTAATAAAATGCGTGGGGGATGCTGGACAAAAGGGAGTAGAAAGTTGGTGGGCTTGGGCAGCATGTCCTGTATTGCAGGGGGGCTGCTGCTCCTCTGTCCAGATGGTAATGTGGGCTCATATTTGACTAGCTGCTTTTCCAGAGGACCAGAAACCTAAATTCTTATGTGAAGTCTTCCAATTTCTAAGTCACAGTGCAAGCTAAACAAAATATGACTGCAGGCCACAAGTTTGTAATCCATGACTATGTATTATTGTGTCCCCCTAACCTGATTTACATTCCTTCAATCTAACCTACTCCCAGTCTTTTCGCCATCCTCCCTGTACTAGCATACTCTGTCTGAAGTGCCAATCAGGTAGGATTTTAGAGGTGGTTGGGTAACCGAACTAACATGAGTTAGCTCCTTTTGGTGACTGATACATAGAAACTACAGTGGGTGGAGTTGTCATACAAAGTCAACTTTATTTACAGCTAATAAGGAGATCACAGGGAATAACTTCCAAAGCTGTGATTCCCCAAGCAAGAGTGCATGGGTTCCTTTTGTTTAGGGTTAGGAAGAATATTTAGAAAGGGGATCCTTGTCATGGTATGTAGAGGCAGCCGTAGGGTTATACATGAGCCTCAAGGAAACATGCCTATATATACATTGTATGTTATGTTAATGAGGCTTGTGCTCCTTCTTGGGTGGAGAATTTAGCATGATAATGAGGTAGAAGTCACAGGGGGGTCACTCCATGATCCATCTGCGCTCGTGTGAGTTGGTGGATAAGCTCCAACGGGTCTGGGTGGTCTGGGCGTCCAGAGCTCTTCCCCATGGCAGTTGTTACAGCTTGAGGAGTACTTTCAGTTTCCATCATGAGAAGCTATGCCCATTAGGTGTTTTGCCTGAGTTGAGAGATAACGTGGAAAGAAGAACTTAAGGAAAATGTGGGACAAAGGTAGGTAGGTACATGCAGGTAGGTAGTAAAGTTAAGGTCTTAGGGCCTTGTTTGATGACAGGATTGACTGCTTTAAAACATGTACCATTCTTAGGAGAGTTCTTGATTCTTGAGTAATAAGCCCACAAGAAATGTTATTTGTTGGCTGTTACTTTTACTTAGTTAAAAGCCCTGAATGGCTCCTGTTTGTGGTTAATATATTTTAACATGACGGAATGGTATTTTATCATGACTCCTACCTGCCATTCCACCTTCATCTTCTGCTGTTTCACTGAATATACTCAAGCCATGTCTACACTCCTGTGTGTCCATCTGTTTCACACTCTTAAACCTCTTCCTCCTCTGTCCTGTCCATCCGACTTGGAAACCCTTACTCCTTCCCACCCATCCCAAGAGTCAGTTCAAGTATTTCCTCTTCTATCGAACCTTTGACTACTCTTAAACCCTTGGTGAGCTAATTTCACCCTTCTTTTCATCCCCATAAGATGGTGAACTCCCTAAGGCAGCGACCATATTTTTTCCTTCTTAGTATTAAGGGAATGTGTGCAGTGCTGGCACATAGTATAAATCTGCAGTATATATTAGCTGGAAATAATACAACCAGGAAGAGTGAATGCTGGGACTTGAATCTTCACCTGACTGAATTTCTTGCTCTTCTGAGTGTACTGCCTCGGGGAAAGAAACTGTGGCTGCTCTATCCTTAGGGACCCAGCATATATAGTACCCAATCTGAGGACCAGTCATAGCTTAGGACATCATGGTTGTGACTAAATACATTTAGAAAAGTTTTTATACTCCAAGGCAATACTACTTAATAGTAACATTAAGGATACTTGTTCCTCTGATATGTAGTAAAGGAAACTAAGGTGAAATCCCCAGTTAAGTTGTGTGTTTTGCCAGTCAGGTAAAGCAGTTCTGTTTTCCTACTTTAGAAGTTTGATGGTAAATGGTTGGAGACACATCTATTTATAGGTAGCTTGAGTGCCAGATTTGTTATCTCCTTTCCCCAGCCTTGATAAATGAAAGAATGTTGGACTTAACTATTTGTAGCTTCTCCATTAATGAATAGGGGAGTCTGGAGAAAACATGTGAACAGGAAATTCAAGGGCACCTTGTGTTGTTTTTATCAGTCCAGGAATTCTAGACTTGCAAATTGTATCCTGTTCTTTTTCTGACTAAAGAAAGGGCTTCAGTAAAAGACAAAGGACAGTGTTAAATCCATTAGAGGAATAAATTTGCCATATAATAAGTGCCAGTCATCTAGATCATTCTTTGTAATAATTTGGTCATTTCTGTTCTTGGTTTTGTTTAATTTGAAACTTTTAAAGCCTATTTATGTCTGGTTAGAAGGAAAATATTTTTTCTTGTTTTTAAAGCTAATTTCTAAAGGATATTATTTAATCAAGACTAAGGGTGGGATTTGGGCTTTTTCTGCAGTTACCTCTCTCAAGTAGGGTTTTTTTCCTGGAGTTAACGTAACACTAAATGACTCTAGTTTTTAATCTGAAAACTATTACATATGAAACATATAATTTCAACTCCGTTAAATTTGATTTCTGTTACCATCATTTACTGAATGCCTACTGTGTGCTCAGCACGTTGCTGGCTGTTGTGATACTTTCATTACAAAGATGAATACAAAGAGGAATCGGTTTTGCTCTGATTTGTTTTTTAAACACAGTATACATACTTGCAGGTATATATGTATAAGTGGAGTAGAATGAATTAATCATGATTAGATGATATAGTGTCTGGAAATTGTTTTTCATTACTCAACATCTGCCTTTGGATTTTGGAGTCAAACTCATCACATCTCCTTATGATGGGAGAAACCTTATCTTGTGTTTATCCCTCTTTTATAAAGATCTCACATTCTTACATTTTTATCTAAAACAACTTCATATTGCTCTATACTGTTGATACACACAATTACTGATATTTAGAATTGTTTTGACTTCCCTAGCAATTTTTTTTAATGTTTCATAAAAAAGTCCCCTGAAGTTTTGCCGAGTAATAAATAATTCTGCCCATATCAAGTCCCTCAATTTTGCTTCATTCTGGGAAAGCCCAGTCAGCAGGAGAGCTTAATGCTGGCCATCTCCAGTTACTTCAAAGTACCTTGGGCAAGATTGTGAACCGTCTTATTTATTTATTTTTTATAATCTGCCTTAGTCTGATGCCATTAAACATTTAAATTGAATAAGGGTTCTCTTTGTTTTGATTCCGTGCTCACCAAGTAATCTTCTGATCCTAATTAAGGCTTTACATTTAGCTTGCCTGCAAGGATGGAATACATTTGCCAGAAGATGCAAGTCTCTGTTCCGTGTTGCTCAATTTCTTATCGTGTAAATCAGTAAATTGCTCTTATGTCAGGCCTATCAGTCCCTTGTGAACTCGGTTAGGCTAATGTGGTTTCCAGAATTTGATTGCTCTGGGTCTCTGGAAGGTGAAGGCCAGAGCTTTCTCCATGAGGTCCCTCGACAGCCAGTCAGCCGCCTTCCAAGGCCAGACCCTGAGTTCATCACACCTCTTTCTTTCTGACTTGTGCAAGCATTACTTAGGTGTTATTTCTTTGTGCTTTTATTAGGAGGCACTATAGAAGATTTTGGTTGGTTGGTTGTTTTTTCAACATTCACTTTTGAAAGGAACTTATAGACCCTAGACAGCCATAGTTGGGTCTTGGACTTTTCCCTCCTAGGAACTGGCAAACCAATTTGAAAATTCCTTATCAGGTACAGATCTTCTGGACAAATGAGAAAACCCTCTGAAATCCTTGGGTATTGCTCTATGTTGGAGCTTCTAAGTTTTTACACCCTCCAGATGTTGAAAAAAAGTTACAGACACTTCTTTACTTGTGTTTGATGAGAATTATGTATGAACTTAAACTATATATGCCTAAAGGAAGCTCTTTGGAATAGTACTGCCAATTTTATATCTCTCCCCTTTTGAAGATTTAAGATGCATATTAGCATTTTAAAGATACTGAGAAGTCTTGAAATAAGACACGTGTTTACGGGCGCCTGGGTGGCTCAGTTGGTTAAGCGACTGCCTTCGGCTCAGGTCATGATCCCGGAGACCTGGGATCGAGCCCCACATCGGGCTCCCTGCTCCACAGGAAGCCTGCTTCTCCCCCTGCTTGTGTTCCCTCCCTCGCTGTGTTTCTCTCTGTCAAATAAATAAATAAAATATTTTTTAAAAAGACACGTTTTTAGCTTTGTTTAATTTGGTTTTCCTAAATATATTTGAATTCCTCAATTTTTAGTCCATCTTCCTCAGCTTTCCCTCCATCCTCAAATCCCAATTAAGTGGGATTCAGGAGGTCTGCCTGTTCCACTTTTTCTTGTTTGACTTTTATACATCTGATACTGAAAGACAGACTGTGAATCCAGTGATTTTGAGGTTTCTAAAGATGGTGCGGCAGCATTGCCTTAGATAGCATTCCAAGAAGAACGAACTCAGTATTCAAAAATCATCTATGATAATTCTTGAGTTCCATTTGTTTTTATTTTTATTGTTTTTTAAAAATAATGTGCATTATGTTAAAGCATTTAGCACATTAAAATATTAAACGAGGTGCCTCAAATAATGTCTTACATTTGTGTAAGCCACTGGGGCTTTGCTGTACATCAGCTCAGATGCCCTTAGACACCACCAATGAACAAGGCAGAACAACTATTATAAAACCCCTCTTGAGTTCAGAATGTTCTAGTGATTCGAATAAGACCTTGATCGTTAGCAGCAGGGCCTGTATTAGATCTCGAAATTTCTGACTCCTAAGTTCAGTCATTTCTTTTCCTAGAGTTGCATATTAGCCAGCCTTTCTAGAGTACTTCACTTTTTGCCAATTCTTTCAACTCTTCCTCCACCCCCCATTTGACAGGTTGACTCATTCATTCATTAAAGCCTACTATGTGTCAGACACAGTGCTATTGTGGTGAATACTCAAAAATGAATGAGGAAAAATTCCTGCCCCGAGGTGCTCCTAGTTCAGTGGGAGAGACAGATGAGTGCTAAATACCAGTATTTGAGACATACTAGTACAGGTGCTAGGCAACACACATGGAAGAGTACCAGATATTATGTCTCCTCTGGTAGGGACTGTTAGAGAAGTTGTCACAGGAAGACTTGAGCTAAACTGGGTCTTTTTTTTTTTTGGATTTTTATTTTATTTTTATTTATTTATTATTTTTTTATTGTTACTTAAATTTAATTTTTTTCCAGTGTTCCAAGATTCATTCCCCATTCCCCACACCCAGTGCTCCATGCAATAGGTGCCCTCAGTGCCCACCACCAGGCTCTCCCATCCCCCCACCCCCTTCTTCCAAGTCCCTCAGTTTGTTTCTGTGTCCAAAGTCTCTGTTGTTTCATTTCTCTCCCTGGATTACCCTACGTCCCATGTACTTTCCTTCTCCTACTGTCCTCTAGTAAACTGGGTCTTAAACAGGTCAGAAGTGATTGGGGATAGGTCATGTAAGAGTTTGGAGGCAGGAAAGAGCTGAGCGTGTTGGGAGAAGAGGGGGTGGGGGCGGGGCAGTAGAGAGCTAGACAGGCAAGTTGGAGACAGCACCTGGAATTGGGTCCTGACTCCGCAGCACACTAGCCTTGGGACTTTTCTGAGCTTTAATTCCTCACTTTGCAGGTCTGTTGTGAGGGAGAAACGCACTTGTGAATCAGAAGGGCCACTCTCTTAAATCCTTTGGAGAAAAAAGGAGAAATCAGTGAATAAAATATCACACGATTCCTGCCAGGCACAACCTCTTAGTGTCTGCGCGTTGCCTTTGTTGATCATGCCAAGCTAATTTGATTTGCTATAGGCAGTGAGGAGCCGTGAGGGATTTTAAACAAGTGACAGGATCAACTTCTAGCTCTAAAAGCTGTTAGAGTAGTCAGCAGAGGAACAAGTTTGTGAGGCTAAAATAATAAATTCGTGGTTAGACAAAATGACTTTGAGGCTTGTGCAGTTCATGAAGTATAAAGCCAGTAAGAGGGCAGTGGAACCGGGAATTTGTCAGACTTAAACTGTATTACTTTCAACCTATATTTGACTTGCTTGTCATTGAAGAACAAGAAAGTTCTTTCGGTTCATTCCATTATCCCCGGAGTCTCGTGCAGTTCAGGTCCATATGCCATATGCCAGGGTCTGTATCTTCACGTAATTAGGGAAGGGCGGGTGTTGGGGAGTACGTGTCAGGCTTGGGGGAATGCTTTCCAGATAATAGTGCAGTGTTGGATGCTCGCTGTTGGCAACCTGGTCTTCTCTAGGTCTGTTGTGATCTCTATCCAGACAAGCAAAAACCTCTTTACTATATGAAACCATTTTAGTCTTTTTTGGTGCTGATGTAGATTGTAGACTACAGGAGACAAGTCTCTCTCTCTCTCTCTCTCTCTCTCTCTCTTTTTTCTTTAAGATTTTATTTATTTGACAGAGAAATGCAGCTAGAGAGGGAACACAAGCAGGGGGAATGAGAGGGAGAAGCAGGCTTCCCACCGAGCAGGGAACCCGATGTGGGGCTCGATCCTGGGACTTCAGGATCATGACCTGAGCCGAAGGCAGTGGTTTAACCAACTGAGCCACTCAGGCGCCCCGGAGACAAGTGTCTTAGGGTCAGTGCCCACCAGTAGCAGCCACCACAGTTCAGTCTGCCCCCACCCCCACCCCCACCCCCACTGGGGGTGAAGCAGCCATTTTGCTACATTCCTTGTCTGGAATCTGGTCCAGATTATTTTCTTCAAAGCAGTACTTCATTTGGCTGGCCCGGTGGTTTTGCAAACTTGGCACTTGAATGGCTTTAAGTAGACAGACATTATCCAGTTAAGTTCCCAAAACATCCCTACTGTCACCTCACTTGATTCATTTGTATTTTCTGCCTGACTCCTACAGGCATTTGAGTGTCGTCTGGAAATGAATTGGACCTCACAGTCTGGAGAAGTACAGCAGTCCTTGTTACGGCACTTTCTGAAATGATATAGCGTTCAGGATGAAATGAGGCAACAAAGCCTCCATCCAAAGGGGCTTGTTTTTAAAAATAGTTTCCTCGTAAAGCCCATATATATATATATATGAATTGCTTCAGACTAATGTTTGTAGGCAGATTTGATAAACTGCTTCATGTTTCATAGAATTTCTATGCTGGAAGCTACTTCGTACTTTTAACCAGACTCCATAAACTCTACAGAGACTTACATTTAGTGCAGGTGTATGTATTAACAAAATCTTGTGGATTTTATTTAATGATCAATAAAACAACATCAAAATAGATCAAACCTCTTGTTTTGAATACTTGTTGAGTACAACCTTTTGTATAAAATGTGTCCATGTTGTGTGTGTGGATTGGTGCTTCTTGACTCTTGGTCACCCCTGGTGGTGCCAACATGAAAATAGTTTCTGCTGCTTCCTCTTTCTTTACTGGCATTGTCTTATTTATAATGTGAAAGACTTGGCTATCTTAACTGTTAGGGTAGAATTTTGCTTAGCAGAAATTAAACCATCTCCAGAGCTTATTATGAGGGATAGAAAGTGTTTTTCTACTGAACAATTTGTGTTTATGTTGTTTCAGTTTCGGTTACTATGGCAATGACAGCAGGGACTACAAGCACCTTTCCTATGAGCAACCATACCCGGGAAAGAGTGACTGTGGCCAAGCTCACGTTGGAGAATTTTTACAGCAACCTAATTTTACAGCATGAAGAGAGAGAAACCAGGTATAGTAAAGGCTGGTCAGAATTTTCTGTTTGGTTTAATAAGTCATTAGGTTGCAAGTGGGGTGTAAATGTTTATTAACATTACAATTAATATTATATTAATAATATAATTAACATTAATAATATAAATATCATAGGTCCCTGTATGCTGTTTTTAGGTTTCCTGTACTGACAGTGTCTCTAGTTATTTTTGTAGAATGGTTTCTTGGCCTGTGCACCCATATACTTAAATCACATCAACTAATACCCTCAATGAAACATTTCTAACTGTGAAATTATGGCATATCTTTATGCTTCATGAATAACTAATATTATTAATTATCCAAAAACATGTATAGAGTGTAAGTGGAGGTAGAAGAATAAAAACATGAGTGATGTGTTATTTTGCCTTCAGAAAACTCTGAAGAAGAAGGTAAGGCCCATAAATATTACATGAAAGAGTGAAAAGCATCACTAAGAGAAGGGCAAAGAAGGGAGAGATTGTTTTTGACTAATGTAACTGGGAGGGTGTCATAAATGGTGGTGACATTTATCAGGGCTCTCAAGGAAGAATATTAATTATACATGCATTAATGGGGGAAGGAGGAGATAAAAGAGCAGGAGGAAGGATATTACAGAAGAAATCGCCTCTGGTGCTGGGTCAAGCAAGAGCCAATCTAGCTCGAGCTGGATTTCAGCATTCCCTGGGAGCCTAAGATGCTTTGTCAATATAGCTACTCTCATGGGAGTAGAGAGGCTTGAAGATTTTTGAACAGAATCAGTGGTCACAGGTGTTTCTCTAGAAAAGTACTTAAGTTGTAATATACAGAATGGACTGTAGGTAGAGAGATATGAAACAGGAAAGGCTAGTGATGTGTAGTCCAGGAATACAGAAAGGGTTTGAATTAAGGATCGTGACAACGATAGAATAGAACCTAGGAGTGAGAAAGGTTGACAAAAGTGGCAAGGTATGAAATGTTGGACAGGTCTAACTACAGATCAGCCAAACCGAGCAGAAAATTGAACTAGAAAGTAGAAGTTAAATAATTATTCAGAAGTCAACCTGGAGACACAGATTCGGAAAATATGAAGGAGAGTTGAAGAAGAGCAAGGAGAGCTAGCATCTTTAACCAAAGTTCCTATAGGAAGAGAGGAAATAGGCTGAAGTGGAAGCAGGTTAAACTAAATTCACCATCAGCAAAACTTCCAGAAGGTTCCATTTGGGCTGAAGGAAAGCGATCACAGATAGATCCAAATATAAATGTGTGGATAAGTCTCAACACAAATGGCATAAAAACAACAGTAATGATAATGTCTTATACATTTTTAAAAGTAGAATTAAAATATTTTCCAGCAGTGGGCTATCAGTCAGGAGGAAAGTAAGTATCACTAAAGTGTTCCTAGAGATCTTTGTATCTCTTCCATAGAGGTACAACATACACGGGGTAAAGATAGATTCATTTCAGACTAATGGAGTTTGTAACTTCCAAACTAGCAGAAGGGAAACAATGGAATGAGGAGAAAATCCTGGTTCAAGATAAGGTAAGGGAAAAAAACCAAAAACTAAAACACCAAAAAGTTGACACAAATAGAAGCCACACAATCAGAAATGAATCTAAACATATGAGTAATTATACTAACTGTAAATACAATGAAAGTCTCTGGAAATCATCTAGTCACCAAGGGAGAGTGAACAAAGTAGAAGAGAATCAGGGAAGGAAAGATTGCTTTTTCAGGAGGCAGACGCTGAAGTTAGGCATCAGAATTTTGAAGGCTCATTGTCTTTTCTTTTTTTCTTTTTTCTCTTTTTTAAAGATTTTATTTATTTGACAGAGAGAAACACAGCCAGAGAGGGAACACAAGCAAGGGGAATGAGAGAGGGAGAAGCAGGCTTCCTGCCAAGCAGGGAGCCCGATGTGGGACTCAGTCTCCGGTTTCTGGGATCATGGCCTGAGCCAAAGGCAGTTGCTTAACCAACTGAGCCACCCAGGCACCCCATCATTGTCTTTTCTTGATGAAATCTTTCAGTAGTCAGTTTTGCCCTCTATTTCCAAACAAAGGGAAGTAAGAATAAAAGTATGCCTTATTTCACGGAGAGGAAAAAAAGACAGTCTCAGCTTGGTGCCATGGAAGTCATATTAAACAGCTCGTATTTGCTAAAAGCTTACATTTTTGGATGACATGTGATGAATTTTTAAGGCTTAACTACTTGAATAAATACATAAGCCAAATAAAGTAACAATCAGAACAAAATATCAAGGCATTTAGGAGGAACACTATTTTCTTTTCAGGTAACAAGAGAAGCCACAGGTCTTCTCTTTTAGATATGGTAGAAACAGATGAGGCTACTGCCTCTCTCCAGAGTAAGGGATGATTCCATGAAGTGTTAGTCTTGGCAAGCAGTGAGGAAAGGGGGCAGTAAAGATTTGACAGAAGGAAGTTGCCTGTGTGCGAATGGGCCCTCCCAGATTAGCGGTCCTCCTCCACAGTGCATTCTGTCTGCCTCGGAGGAAACTCAGAATCATTCAAGAAGACACTCTGCGGGTCCCAGAGGAGCCTGATGGTGGGCACGGAGCTTACTCCATTCTAAGGGTTGGGCTTTGGAAAATAGTATGTAAATAAAAGATAAAAATAGCATGATATGCACAAAGGTGTCTATTACAAATGTTCAGGAAGTAGGCGGAGAACATGTCATTAGGTGTCATTCCCACTGGGGTACTGATTGAGGAACAGCCTTTAGACATTTTGGTATGAATTTTCCATAAGAATAATGGGTTAGGAAAGAGCATACCTTTAGACATATTATAAATGACAAATGCTAAAAAATGTATGTGATGATTTCAATCCTCAACCCTTGTATTCCCATGTAGGTAAATCCTGGAAAGTTAGTCTTATTCTAACGTGCTCCAAAACTAATTAAGAAGAGCTGTCTAGGTTTTTCTTTAGGCAAAATCAATATGATAGAAGTAAAATGATGAATATTCACTTGGAAGTGAGTTGCAAAATTTGTATCACAGCCATCTCTGTAGTTACTAGTTACTCATCCATCCACTCTTTCCCTTTTCCTCCCCATCCCCCCCGCTGTGCTTAGCTTAATTAACTTCAGTGATGTCATTTAAAAATGATGAATAATTGGACTTGGCTATGCCTAGAAAAGCAAATGTTCTAGTGGTTACTGGTTTTATTTTATGTACAGTTTGCAAAGAATTGGAATAAAATACACTCAATTGCATTTAACATTTTTTCTTGACTGATTATAAAATCAAGCTTAGACTTTAAATGAAGGACTTTCACAAGCTCATGCAGCTAATAAGTATTAGAATCAGGGTTCAAACAGGGATATCCACCTTAAATATTTTCTTTTAGTCACTATAGTTGACTTTTATATACTTCTAATATAAACACTGATAAATGTTAATGATTTTGGTGGTTTGCATATTAGACACCAGATTTTCCTTATTAGAACATTAGTCACCTTTGCTAATCATTGATTTAAGCAGCATTAGAAGCAAGTTTTTCATTTGGCCAATATGAGAAAGTAAAATCTGGGTTGGGCTTATATTTTGGGAAAGAGAACTATTCTTAATGACTATTTTGATTCAACTTGAAAGTTTGTTTTTTTTTAGCATAGCATCAGTATGCTATGGTAAACTCAAATAAAGTGGTAAACTCAAATAAATAAGTGAATGTTTCTTAAATGGGAATAGTTAGGAATGTATTTAAATTTAAATTATTTTTTTTTTGAAAAGGCAGAAGAAATTAGAAGTGGCCATGGAAGAGGAAGGATTAGCAGATGAAGAGGTAATGTTAGCTGGAATTACTGTGACTGTAGTTAATGATACTATGTACTTGAAAGTTACTAAGCGTGGATCTTAACTGTTCTCCCTATAACAAAAAATTACTTATAGGAGGCGATGGAAAATATATTAACTAGCCTTATTGTGGTAATCATTTCATGATATGTATGTGCATCAGAACATCACATGGTAGATCTTGAGCTTGCAGTGTTATATGTATGTCAGTTATATCCCAAAAAAGTTACAGGGTTGTGGGGAGACTAATTACCAGATAATGGCAACCCCAGGGACTTTTTCATTTATTGATATCAGATGATTTTATAACTTAGGAAATGTGGATTTCATCATTTGAATATGAGCTTCTTACTTTGTTGCTATAATGGAGATTTTTTTTTTTTTAAGATTTTATTTTTTATCTGACAGAGAGAAACACAGCTAGAGAGGGAACACAAGCAGGGGGAGTGAGAGAGGGAGAAGCAGGCTTCCTGCTGAACAAGGAGTCTGACGCGAGGCTTGATCCCAGGACTCCAGGATTATGACCTGAGCCGAAGGCAGTCGCTTAACCAACTGAGCCACCCAGATGCCCCCTGAATATTTCTTAAAACCATCCAGTTCCCTACTCCAGTGCCTCTCTCCCCCATCTTTAAATTACTGTGTTCATTTGAAGAAAAACTGCCCCTGGCTGGGCTCTCTTCCTGGAGTCTGGGCCCCATTCCCACCCCCAGGTTTTCTGCACTCTCCACCCAGAGTTCTCTGTCTCAAAACAGATTTAATCGCATCATTCTTTTGCTTAATACCTGTCATTGGCTCCCAAGCACTCTCGGATGAGGGTAGACTTTAACATTAATGTGCAAGAGCCTTCACAGTTTGGCCTTTGTGTTTTCTCTTTAGCCTCATCTCTTGTCCCCCTCCCCCATGCTGACCACCACCACTGAGTTACTCTAACTTCCACACTCCTGCCTGTGGACCTTTCAGGGGCTATTTCTGCTGCTTAGAACTTCTTTATTCTTATGCAATTCCCATTCTTCAGTTAGCTCACTCTTCCTGTCCTTGTAGCAGTGCTAAAATACCATCTCCTGTAGCAGAAACTCCCTAATGTCTTATTTAGCTTTATACCTCCAGAGACAGCATAGGGCTATAGGTAGAATAAATATTTGGTGAATAAAGGAACAGTGACCTTTCCCTCAAGGAGTTTACCAGTTAGAAGGAGAGATGATGTATGTGTGTGTGTGTGCGTAAAAATTCGTATACATAATAGAATGTGGCAAGCTTTGAAAATACAGGAATTTTCAGATGTTTCATGGAATAGGTAACAATTGATTTGAATCTTAATAAATAGGTAGATTTACATTAGAATTAAGAGATTAATACAAAATAATTGTAGAACAATGAGCTATATAAAGGATGCAGGAAAGGGAACAGCAAGGTAAATTGACAGCACATATGGAAAGCCTAGGCTGGTAGTAGTTTACTAGGAAATATACACTTTGTTTTCTAGGCAATAGGGAGATACAACCAAGATTAATTAGTTTAGCAGTTTTCAGTGATCAGAAAAGAATTTTGGTACTTTAAGAGTGATCTTTCAAATGATGACTTAAAAATCAAACCATTATTTAATCTTTCCTGTACCTTTCCTAGGACAGTTCCATTACTTTTCTGCTGGCACTGTTTAAATAAAATAAAATATTTTATGATTTGTACCAAATGTGGTTACTTTGTTCATCAATTGACTCAGTGTAGAAAACCCAAATTATTTGCATAAAATTATTATGATAAATGTCTTAAAAGTTATTTAGTTATATTCTTTAAACTTGAAATGAGAAAGGTAGTGATTTAAATCTGTATTACAATCAGTAAAGAAAAAATAAAGCGAAGCACACACCTTTTCTCATTTATTCATTAATATTAATGACTTTCTTATTAATAATCTTATAATTATATTAATGCATATTACACATCATTATATTTGCATATATAGAGAAACATTATATATAAATAAATCTTAATCATAAGATGTTATTTGAAATCCTGAGGGAGAAATTATAAAAACAGATGCTTGGGGGTCAAGCAGATACATGAATGAGGGAAGCTGGCTGGGTTGTTTTCGTGACATCTTAGGTTATATATTCTTTTGATCCAATACACTTTGCATGTTCAACTCCTAAGAATATTTTTTTCACTTCCACAAAGAAATACCCCTTTTTTCTTCTTTTTCTAAAAGTATCAGATTCTCAATTTATCTTTTGATAAAGACATACCCCTTTTCACTTTACTGAAAGGAGGCAGGTGCACCAACCCCGTTCTACATGTCACCCGATGACTGGCATCGATTAGAGACCTGATTTCCATCAAAAGGGGACTGACTGCTATTTTGGCCCAGTGTGGCCAAGTTCCCGTTTTTCAAGAGAGACTAGAAATCGGGATGTTTTTTGACATCACCTCTTTTTTAAAAGATCGGCAAATAATTCAGGTGTTTTAAAAACAACTTGCAGGCCAAATCAAATACATCTGCAAGTCAAATACACTTTGTAGCTTTCAGTTTGCACCCTCTGATCTGCACCAGGAAGTAGGTGCCTGTTCTGCACCAGGAAATACATGTAGAGCTATTTTTTAAAATTCTTCTAATTAACTTTAGAAAATGTGATATGATTTATACCTAAATACAGTGGCCCATAATAACCATAAAACTTCTGAAATTTTTCTATGAAGACATTTTAATTCCACAAATGCTTATTATTAAGCCCCATGCTAGGTCTTAGATCATGTCAAATTCTACAAAATAGACATCCTCTCTTAACATTGATATAAAATATGTTGCAGCTATCATTATGTGGGGTGGATTTTTCTTTTTAAAAATTTTATTTATTTATTTGAGAGAGAGAGAGAAAGAACATGTTTGGGAAGGGGCAGAGGCAGAGGGAGAAGCATGCTTCCTGTTGAGCAGGGAGCCCAGCCCCTTTCCCTCAATCCTGGGACCCTGAGACTCTGACCTGAGCTGAAGGCAGATGCTTAACCGATGGAGCCACCCAGATGCCGTGAGGTGGATTTTTTAAAAAAATAAAATTGTTTTATAGAAATCTAATTTTCAGTTGAAAACTAGTATTTATCCTGAATTCATTCATAATAGAAAATCTTTGTCAAATAATTTGTGAAAGTTATTTGTGAAAATTAAACCATGTACAGTGGTCAGGTAGAGGATATATGTGATGAAGTTGCCACCTGAACTCTCTCTTCTCTTAAAACTTCTGTGTACACTGTTTTATACAAAAACTGAGTATCCCACAGATTGAGAATTTGAGGAATACCCTTTAAAAAGGCATGGAGAAAGGAAGAAAATAATGTATGTCTAGTCTCATCTCACTTAAGAAAATCTCATCAGACGTGGAATATTATTCACTCTTATGGAAAAAGAAAATAAACAAATTTAAGCTGCAAAAGGAAGCCATGAAATGTTAAGCTTGCCCACAGATTTTTCTTTTTGGTGAGAAAGAATATGATTACCATAAAAATGTTATTTGTTTTTCAAGGCTACTTAATCTACAATCTACAGATGTCATGAGCAGATACATCAACATGCTTTTTTTCATCAATATATTTTTTGAGTTAACTTTTTTTTTAAGGTTTTATTTATTTATTCGACAGAGAGAGACGACAAGTAGGCAGAGAGGCAGGCAGAGAGAGAGGAGGAAGCAGGCTCCTCTCCGAGCAGAGAGCCCGATGCGGGCCGGGATCCCAGGACCCCGAGATCACAACCTGAGCCAAAGGCAGAGGCTCCAGCCCACCAAGCCACCCAGGCACCCAACTTTTTAATTTTAATTCCTAGTACAGTCAACATACAGTGTTATATTAGTTGCAGGCATACAATATAGTGATTCCACAATTCTATACATTACTCAGTGCTCATTATGTCATCAATATATTTTATTAGATTTACGCCACTTATTTGAGAAAGGGAGAGAGAGAGCGTGCGCAGGAGGGGCAGAGGGAGAGAGGGAGAGAGAGTCTCCAAGCTGAGCGTGGAGCCCTACATGGGGTTCCATCTCACGACCCAAATGGAAACCAAGAGTCCAGTGCTTAACCGCCTGTGCCACCTAGGTGTTCCATCAATATATTTTCTAATGCTAGCTTGTTTCACCTCCCTCTGGACTGCAACACTGGTTTTCAGCCTAATCTCATGGGGGGCACTTAGATGGCTCTTTAGTGGCCTCTCTCCTATTGATTTTGAGCATGATTATGAAAGTATGTAATGAGATCGTCTTTTCTATTCATATCAGACAAGTTTCTGAAACTACACCCACCTGTACTCCATTTTATAGTCCATAAAGTCAGAAACCCAGAAAGAGCTTCAAAATTCTTATATTTATTCATTTATGTAATTAACCGCCCCAAAAACCTCTTTGCTGCTTTGAAAGACATGATACAGTAGTGCCACCATGTGGCCTTTTTAATTCGTCTTGAAACAAGCTGCCTTTTGGGGCTCTTTTGTTTTAGAGTAATAATTTTTTAAAAAACCATTCATTGGGCATTTTTGAACAAAAAAATAGTCTTTCCCGTTTCCACCATTGATGTGCCTGTGTGTGTAACTTTATTGAGCTGTTTACAGATGTTTTAAATTGAGGATACAATTCTTGATTGCATCTTCTTAGATTAATTTTATTGGAAGTATGAGAATTCCATTTCACTGGTGACACATATTTACCCATTTCTAATTAATTGACAGTTTGCCTTACCTTTTTGAAAGCAGATATACACAGGAATAGTAAGACACCATTCAGTGGTCATGCCTTGAGCTGCGTTACAAAGCAGTGTTTCTGAGCTGTGGTGGTCGCATCAACTTGCTTTTCCCTCAGAATGGAACTCTTGAAAGCCTGGTAGGGTTCAGTTGACGATGAACAGGTGCTTAATTTTTTTGATGTTAGTTTATTTCCTAATATATATCACCTCTACCGGGAACTAACAGAATGTCAACCAAGTTTTGTTTGGTCAGGGGGAAAGTGACATTTAGAACAATGAAGTGAATGACTCTTCCAAATTTCATCATGTTTCATAATGTGTCTTTATCAGCATTAGTTTTTTGGTGATCTTTGGAGAGAGTGCATTATGAAATCCCTGACTTGAATATTTTAATGAATTCTTTATATAATTATTATTATTTTTCTGCAATTTCATATCTTTTAGGAAGTTGTGTGCCAAATCGCAAAGTAGTTTTTATATTAAAATTTATCTGAGAAAAAATTCTATCATAAGTAAATCTCCATGGAAACACTGCTGTGTGTTATTTTGGTGTCTTAAGTCTTAGTAGTTGTGACAGAACAACCTGGAAATTAGGGAATTGAAGCAAAGTAGATTGCCTGACTGTAAAATTCATGGTCAGAATGCTACTAGCATTTCCTAAAGCTAAACTTTTATTTATGAATTAAGTTAGCTTATACATGAAATATAAGATGAACTTCATTAAGATGAAATATTTAATGCAGTCCACCTCAAGAATAAAGATTTATCAACTGGTGAAAATAAAAAATGTTTTCTTTAGATTGTTCTATTCTTTCCGTGCTTAACAAATACTCCACTTTGGTAAATAAGTTCTAAACTAGTATATAATATTTAAGATATTTCACCCCCATTTTACATGTCTTGTCTTTTCATAGCAATCTAAATTTAGAATCATCCCTTTAAATTGTCTTTTTTTAATAGAAAAAGTTACGCCGATCACAACATGCCCGAAAGGAAACAGAGTTCTTGCGGCTCAAGAGGACCAGACTTGGCTTAGATGACTTTGAGTCTCTGAAAGTTATAGGAAGAGGAGCATTTGGAGAGGTTACTTCTTTTTTAAAGACACTGCTGTTGAAAATATATAACTTAAGATAGTTTAACGTATGTATTAAATGGTTAATATGTATTAAGATAAAAACATATCAGAATAGTTTAATATTAAGAATTCCAAAAATATAAGCAATGGCAAATTGCAACACTGATCTCTTTAAAAGAACTTACCTTTTGCCCTAAATCAATAGTAGGGACTGCTTAACCTTGACAGTATGGTCCATTTTTATATTCTAGGTGCGGCTGGTCCAAAAGAAAGATACAGGCCATATCTATGCAATGAAGATATTGAGAAAAGCTGATATGCTTGAAAAAGAGCAGGTACGAGTTCTTTAACACATATAACTACAAAGGGATACCACTGACTAGGTGTTAGCGTAAATGTTAATATTGGAATTTGTAAAAAGAAGTCTACACATGTTACTGTATAGAGTCTATCAATTTTCTGATAGCCTGTTTTACTGTTTCTCAATTCTTATAGTTAAAATTTCTTCCAAATTTATAATCTGAAAATGTATTCATCTGTTCAGGCTGCCATAACAAAATACCACAGACTGGGTGGCTTAAACAACAGAAATTTATTTTTTCACAATTCTGGAGGCTGGAAGCCCAAGATGAGGGCTCTGGTAAGGTTGATTCTGGTGAGGCGCCCTTCTGGGCTTGCAGATGGCTACCTTCCCACTAAGTCCTCACAGAGCCGCTCCTCTGTGCACAGAAAGGGAACGCGAGCTCTCTGGTGCCTCTTCCTGCAAGGACGCTATCCACCTCTTCCTCTCCTCCTCTCCTCAGGAACCTTAATTACTTTCTTAGAGACCTCATCTCCAAATTCAGTCACCCTGTGGGTTAGGGCATCACTGTAGGAATTTGCGGGGGAGTGGGGAGGTACACAAACATTTAGTCCCTAACAAAATACTTTCTTTTCTGACTTCAGTGAAAATAAGGGACAGTTCTCAGCTTCCTTAATCCTTACCACATATAAGCGAGACCAGTCTCCTGAGAAGTTGCTGATTTTACGTATTTCCAAAATCTGCCAACCACCCCCCCCCCCCAATTTCATACTCGTGGACTATGTTTCCTGTGACTTAATGCAGCTTAAGGGTGAGCTATAAATCTGAAAACATCAGTAGTATTATTTATGTGTTCCTCTGTGTTTCCAGTCTGGGGAGAGGCTCTGTAGAACTCTAAATGGATTACATATGCCAGGGGAGGACTCAACAACTGGGTGTAGAGGGAGGATGGCCCCTCTCCCTACCTAATGCTCTACTTTGGTCTTTTAGTCCTTTAAGTAAAGGACTTTAAGTAACTTTTAAGTAAAGCTTACTTAAGAGTTCAGCTTTTGACTGAACAGGTTACAGAAGAGGTTTAATT